>JAHWFP010268229.1:30098-61185 GCA_023313725.1 Lithobius niger | reverse complement strand
GAAAAGTGATGTTTTCTTTGTCATGAGGCGATTGATTTTAGAGTTAGCGAATGAAACGGGTTACAAGTTAGCAAGATTCGCCTCCGACAATGGCGGCGAGTTCTGCAATTTAAATTTTGAAAGCTTCTTCCGTGAGAAGGGTATAGTCCACCTAAAGACGATGGTTAACAACCCTCGCCAGAATGGATTGGCCGAACGAGCACGTGGCTGTTTAAAAACGGTCACTAGGTCCTTGTTGGATGACGCTGAACTACCCGCTTGTTTTTGGCCGGATGCTGCGTTAGCCGCTGTTAATGCCAGGAACTGCCTTAGTACAAGTATACATAAGAAGGGGGCGACGCCGTTACAAATGTAGAGTGGAAAAGTTCCGCGAATTTTTAAGCACAAAAGGTTCGGCTGTTTGGCTTATGTACATCTTGACAAAAGTCTGTATCATCCTGTCTCTCAAAAGTTTGTATTGGCCACGAATGTGGATTTTTAAGTGGAGCAAAATGGGTCATCACTCTTAGGTAGTGTACCTTATTACCCGTCAGCACATTGGTTTATTGGTAAGCCGCATGTAGATTCCTCACTCCCCTTACCCACTCATGTAGACTTGGATGAGGATTCCAGTGACGAGGATGAGAGCGTTTTCTCTCCTCCGCACGTTGCTCATAATGTCTGGGTGATTGGCGCACCGGGCATAAATGTGACTGGTGGAAATGCTGCTGCCGTAGGGAGTTCGGGTCCGTCTTGTGTAAGAGTTGTCACCCAATCGAGCCGGAGTTCCTCTGTGGAGTCAATATTTGAGGAAGTTAATAGTACTGGGGAGGATTCTCCTGAGGATCGGTTGGTAACTCCACACCCTGAGCAAGATGTAGTAGTACAAGAGTTAGTGCGCTCAGAGGCCGTACTTGTGGAAAGCATGGCTGAGCATTCACTACAATTCTCGAGAAGGTGTGCGGGTATGAACCCCGAGTATGGTTCTCTCTCTAGACAGTGGGTAATAGATTCAGGAGCTGAAGAGGAAACTGCCAGTGAGGGTCAATGATCTTCTGTTTTCATGTTACAATTTAACACAATGTTGTATTTGATAACTAACTCTTGTTTTTTTTTACTTTCTCCTCACAAATGTATTATGAGCTAACACTAAGCCCCGTAGATGTAATGTGTTTTGCATACTAACAACGGCGACTAAGTGTATGTATTCTTATTGCCCTTATCTTGGGGGCGTTAAGGCGAACGTCTGGGTTTTTTTTTTCTCTTCCTTTGTGAAAGTGTTCTTAGAGGTACGTGGAGCTGACTTTCTCCATTTTTTTTTCCTCTATGTATTCGATACCACACTCTGCTCTGTTAGTGAGGGGTAATGGAGGTTCATGATGTATCTCACTTAGTGCGATTGTATCGCTAAGGGGGAGTCAATTGTCAATTTGTATGACGGGGTATATTGTTGTACTTCTGTGCTGTATTAAGCAAGAGCGTCATGAAACGGGGGGGGGGGGGAGCTGTGACGCCGGTTATGCATAGCCTCACAGATAAGTGTTTCACTCGCCCTTGTTTGCCGATTAGTAACTAACTGTTAAAGCGTTGTCACTGTTGAACGATTGTTATTGCGGGAGGCTATTGTTGTAGTGTTTTTTTTTGCCCGTTGTCGTGGGGAAGGATGTCTTTTTTAGACTTGCTCTGTCGATCGTCGGGTCGAGAAGTGGGTCCTGTTTTAGGCCGAGGTTAGGAGACATGCTATGCATGCCTCGATGGTGCTGGCAGGGAAATGTTCTGCCCTTCCAGTAACAGATAAGTCCTAGTAATGTAGATTCATTGTGTCATTGTAGGCTAGCGTAGGACTAATAACTTGTCTTGTCAGACAAGAGACGAAAACGTCTGTTCTTAGTTCCGGCCGACGCCATATTGAAACTAGGCCTAGAAAATGTTAACACGACGATCCTTTTTGTAAACCCCGGCCGAGAGAAAAATAAAGAATACATTGTCGCCAACGCTTAACACTTCTTGTATGCTGCATGACACCGCACGTACCGAATAAGCTGGGCTAATTCTGGGAGATAGGAACCGCGCAAATGATCCTTCTGATCAGTAAATGATTACGGCCTCTGACGTTCTACACGGGTTGATTTCATCATTGTGAGATTCTACAAACGCGTGTAGGACAGTTAGCGTAGGTGTGAATAAATTCCTGTGTGGCAGTAGAATAACCTCCTAACAGAGGGGAGTGTCCTTATGGGATTTCTGTTCGTTAAAGGTACCGAATTATCTCCAGGTGGATGAGTTTGATTAAGTTAGGCTTAGTGGATTTTTGAAGGCGGTAATAAATGCAGCCAAAGAAGAAGGAAAGTTAATTATTTGGTAGGACTTGTACAAGACAAACAGAAACTAAACATGTGTCGTGATATTTTCAAAAGTTAAACTTATAGTATTTTTTTCTCACTGGCGTGAATAACTGGGGGGTAGAGATACAAATCCTTGGATAATATATTTATTCGCTATTTTATACAAAACACTTTGTATGAAGCCATAAAATACGTAAAGCAAGAAAAATAATCTTACTGTAGAAATTAATTTCCACGTTTTCTAGCAGGGGTGTAAAATTTGCCCCAACCTAGAGAAAATATTTACGTACGCCACTAAACAATTCTAATTTGAAAGCAGGATGTGTGTGTGTGGGGGGGGGGGGGGCGGCGCGGGATGAACAACTGACAGTGAAAAGCAACGAGGAAACGAAAACGAATGAATGGTCGTTGGGGGCGTACTGAAGGAACTTTTTTTTTATCGTAACCATGAGAAAATGCGGAGGAATGCATTGATGACAGACATTTTTGGGTTAGAGGCACAAACTTTCGGACAGAGGTGTGAGGGGGGGGGGCTACGAAATTTGTAACCAAAAGAAAAAAAAACGGCTATCATAATTTGCTGCCTAACCGGAATTGTCATCAGTCGTCTCCCTTGGTAACAGGGGGGAGGGGGGGGGGAGAAAAATGTTTTTATTAAGCCTAAAAGGGAAAAAAATACCCTGGAATATCCCACGTTTTACGTGTAAGTCCTGGACACAACAGTTGTGTGTTAATAAAACAGTATGTTTTAACACTATTAAAAAAAATCGTTGGCTCCGCAGCGCACGCACGTACGCAAATAGGTGAGTAGCTTTGATGTGCTACGAATTAACAACTTTATTCAGAAAACAACGCAATGCAGTTATCAAACCAGTAACTGAAAAAAACGAAGCATTTTTTTTTTCTAGAACACCGGGCAGTAAGGGACTCAAAATCCGAGTGGATTCTTTTTTATTTTTTTATGTATAAAATAACTGCTAATAAATCCGTACAGCTTGAACTGACTTGTCATAAATAATAAACAACAACCAGAGGCATCGAACGGTGTTGCGGAGATGTTGAGACAACGATTCACGCTTAATCTTCCCGGTCGCGCCATAGTGCTGCCGTACTTTTACGTTAGGCCTACCATTTTGAGCCAGCGAGGCAGCGATGCCGTTCGTTGAACGGATACAAAAAAAAGGTTGTTCATTTTCAGTCATATAACCGATTGGATTTCGGTAGCTTAATACACTAGAATACAATTTTTAAGTTCGGAGTGGTCCGGCTTACGTTTCACAATGAGTATTCAGTAATTTGTTAGTGCAGAGTTGCGTCGCTTCGGCAGACCAAGAACCGCGGCCATGTTGGATCCACACAGCACAGAAATACGTGACGTCATTGGTTTGTGTGCAAATCTTTCAGATAAAACGGAAATGGGTTTACGACGTCACACCACGGTGTACGCTTATTTGCTGGTAACAATAATTACAAAAACCCCTGGTGAACCATCTTCTCTGTTTCGATTAATCTTTGGTTTGAATGGCGCACTTGTTGTTATCACGTGATCAGGATCGGCAAATCGCTGTCGCGTCACGCGGTGGAGTTGACCTTCGGAAAGTTGGCTTTGCCTTTGTACAGTAAAAGCAACGAAGTATTCTTGTTACTGTTGTGTTAAATGTTTACTGTTTTAAATTTGTAGTGATTCTAGATTCTAGACTTTGCAAGTGAGGTTTTTTTTTTTTTAATAATTTCTTTGAGCCTTAAGTCAGCCGAAGCAACTTAATGCTAGTATGGCTGAACCTGCTCAATTTTGAACATTACCAGACTTTTAGAGAAGAAGAAATATCTGGCAAAGGGAGGTGCCAACCCGGGGATTCAATCTGGGAAACCTCCGATCACCGTAAGATTGTCCAGAATTGGCCAGAATAGTTCCCATAGCTACTGAAGGAACATGCTAACCTCTCACGCTACCCTTGCCGGCAGTCCTGGCGGGGACTTTGCCAAGATCCTCTTTCCAGGGGTTCGACCAGATCCGCGTGGTTGTATTTATTTAAGAAATGTAAAAAATGACTTTCGTAGATTAAGAAAAAACTGCACTGGCTATGGAAAAGGATTGTTAGCTATTTTAGTAATTTTATTGGTACTACTGGACAACCCTTCCCATTGTCGGTCGCCACTCGCCATTTGGCGACCTTACAAAGCCATTTGGCGAGTGGAAATCAACAGTTGGCGACTTGGAATTTGCCTTACTCGCCAAAATAGCGACTAGCTGCAGAGCATGCCACTAAAAAAGGGGTATCTCTGGAACCGTACAAACGGACGGTGCAAACGGAGACGAACGGTTTGCGTCGTTATGCTTAGATTTATAAGGGCTATATAACTAGATTTTCTGTATTAATACTGGAGTTTAAGAAAATTCCACAATTTTGTTAATGCATACATTAGAGAAACCTTTCATCATACAAAACGTATTAGGTATGTGACGAGCAGAAATGTGAAATGGCGAGTGCTTTGTAAGGTCTACTGGCCAAGTGGCGACTGCTACTAGATTGACATTCGGAAGGGTTGCTACTGGAAAAGTGTTCCAAGATTTATTAATTACAAAATATCTAAGTATAGTTCTTTAATTGTGAATTGTTTTTATTAGCATGGGGGGGGGGGGGGCAAGAGAGGAAACACACATTTGGAAAGAAAGGATTTCCCACACCCACACCCCGTACTCCCCACACCCCAAAAAAAAATTGTGAGACCGGTTTTTTTTTTGTAATTGCTAGGGAAAAGGGCATTTGCAGTTGAAAAAGAAGTTTTTTTTTTACTTTTTTGTTGACCATCGTTGGTTTGGCAGGTAAAAAGGCATCTAAGGTTATAAAAAATGGAGCACAGAGTTAAAAGGGGGGGTGTTACCAATGTGATCGTGCCCTTGCTTAGATATATTTTTTTCTGTTCACTAATTATTGTAAAAGAGCTAGTTTTACGAGGCACTATAATTAATTCTCATTTTAAGAACTTTTTTTCTCTTTTTTTTAGTTCTTGAATTCACCCATAGTCATAAATTAGATTTGTTTTCGGTAAATTTACTTAATACTGTTTAAAGGTTCGTTCCTACCAGGGTCACAATTGGGGTGAGGAGGGTGGTCCACAAAACGCCATGCACTGTAGTAAACAGCCTAGAGCTTCTTGGCTGCCCAAAATCAAAGCTGAAATTTTTTGAAAGTTTTTCAAAAATTTCAAAAAAGATGATTAATTTTTCAGAATCAGAATTTAATTTTGGATCCAAAAAAGTGGTCCCCGTTTGCATTTTTTTTTTAAACTTGAGAAATAGTTTTGGACTTTAAAAAATTGAGCAGGTTTCCAAATGCGGCCTTCCAAGAATTGAGGTCGCAATAGGAGACCTTTTGAAGACCTGCAGGAGACCTCAGGTTCTAACTTGTGTTTGTGCAGGTCTTCAAATGTGACCTTACTGAGACCTCCTGGTGACTACAAGTGGAGGTTGCAATAGGAGACCTCTTGGAGACCTGGTGGAGACCTCAGGTCCTAAGTTGTGTCATGGCAGGTCTCCAACTGCGACCTTATGGAGACCTCCCAGTGACTACAATTTGAGGTCACAATAGGAGACCTCTTGGCGACCTCCTGGAGACCTTAATCTCTGCTGTTGCTTGTGTGAGGTGTCCAAATTGGACCTTATTGCGACCTCCTAGCGACCACAAATGACTTAATAATAACAAGGTCCCCAACGGAGACCTTAAAGTGACCAAACGACAGCGTGTTGAATTTCTTGGGACCTACCGGGACCATAAAACGACCTCGTTGCGACCTAGAGACCAGAAAGTGACCACAGGGAGACCTACTGGTGACCAAAAATTTGTGTAATGGCTTTCTCGGAGCCTCTTTCGACCTCCACACAGCAAGTATTGACCCGTTGTAGCGGCGGACGCTACGACGGCTGAGATGCTTGTAGCGCCCCCGACATCATTGGTTGACGAGTACTTCTTAGCGACTTCTATTACGTTTTTTTACGTTCAATAACACAGCATGGGCTACAGTCCGGGCTTGGGGGATGGAGCGTCAGTGTCCTATTCTAGGCCTAACCTTAATGCTACCGGTAAGTACACTGCCACCAACGGTGGATTATTATACTGTTTAAACGAAGTATAAAAGCTAAAAGGGCTACATAATAGTTTACACTTAAAAACAATTAATCTACTAGGGAACGAACCTGAGGTTTAAAAACCTTTGGTTTTTATTTTAAAACATCAGAAAATGAAAAATAAACACTTTTACATTAAAGTTCACTAGTTCAAGCTTTCATAAGTTTGCAAAAACAAATTTACCAGAATTTACTATTGAAATTCACAATAATCAAGAACAACGATTTATGTTTTGACACTCTTAATTTAGATTAGAAAAAGCATTTTTATCTTGGGTTCCAATCCAGGAATAACCAGCAAGCTGAACCGCGTCCGCTAAGTTGCAACTATATTTAACAACTGTAGTTTTCAAGTCGTCCCACAGTTATTTTTCCTCGCGAGGATCAAACCGTCCCTTTGTTTACATTTAAGAAATGAAACTGGCTTTTTAGGAAGAGATGCCTACTCTAACATTATGGTGGTAAAGACCAGCAATGCCGATAAGGCTTACCAACCATAAAGACTAGAGGTTAATTTAATTTAGACTATAAATTTAGAATTGGGGGTCCTAAAGATAAACTTCTAAAGTTAAACTAGTTACTAAAAACCACTACCATTTTGCCCGGCATGGCAACCACGGACGTGACATCTCCACTCACGACCGGCGTGACCCTTCTAGCTTGAGAGATCTGTGAGCTGTGCTGACTGAGCTGTAGAGGGAGGGCAACTGGGGTTTTTTATGCTGGAGCAGCAGATTTTCTGGACCAAGGCACGGACGCCGACGAGAGCTGCGGGGGTCTGATTGGCTTAGGGCCAGGAGAACAATGGAAAGTGGGAGGAGAAGTCGGTTGAACAAAGGGACTGGGTGTAGAGCCGTTTGAAGGAGTAGGGACATGTAAAGATAGGCCTGTTTGAGTTTTACTCAAGGGAATTTTGGGAAATAGACCTTTACTTTGAAATACTGACTATGGAATGAATATTTACATGTTTGCAATGTGAGTAGGCTCTGGTTAAAGCTTAGTACTTTGGCTTGGGTAATACATAAAGCATTACTATTAAATTTTACAAGCTTTAACTGAAAACTGCAGTGTTATACACCACAACTAGTTTTGGCTGGGGGGGATTGTGGATTCGGATTTTTAAGCACAGTTTGACTTTCGGATTGCATGGGAACAGATCTTTTTTATAAAATATCTTTTGGTTTTAATAGCAGAGCAAGCTAGTAGTAACATTCGGATGGGTCAGTCGGGTTTTGTAGAGAATTAAAGCAAAACATATATACAAAAATTAGTATCCGGTGATTGTCGATGTCTTTATACTTTAAACTAATGGTAGCATTTTGGGGGCAAAAGATTATTAATAAAGCATGAAAAGAATAAATAGATTAGCTTAGTGAATGCTACAACGCATTTAAGTTTAAGTTGAATAAATAACTTCAAAGTTAAAGGACAGGTGACGATCGCTATGGAAATTTTTCATAAAAGTTGCTGCTGTTCAACATAATAAAAAATATGACACAAAGTTGTCTGTACTATTAAATACGAGGTTAAGTACCTTCGTAAAGGAAGCCCCTCCTAATAACCACTAAGCTAATGTTTTTGGGCTTTTTGCCCAAAGCAATAAAAAATAGAAAATACAAATTACAAGTTTTGATAATGGTGGCCATGACGAAGGAGCACTGTGGTAATTTTGGAATTATTTTCAAATGACGATTGTGGAAGTTCAGGAAAGATTTGGCTTCCTGAAGACTTAAAGTGTTGGGCTATTAAAGGATTCCAAGATGGGCCGTTTCTGTCCATTGATAAAAATATGGCTGATGGTTAAAGACCGAGGTCTTTTGGCGTTTGAAGCGCTCAAAAAAAATTTGTTCGTCTTGAAAAAAGGAAGTTTTTTTCGGCGGCCCGCGTTTACACGCCCCCACAAACAGGATTTTATTCAGGGTTCCTTAGAACTCGGAATAAAAGCTAGAACATAAGGGTTAGTGCACACAAGATATGCAAAAACAAGACCGCAAAATTATGCAAAAAAAAATTGACATGAAATAAAATACACTGTTTACAAAAATGTTGACTTTGCCGTTTTGTATTTTTGGGGGACTAACGTTTTTGTGGCTTAGAAAATCTTTTAGTAAATTAAAAGTGACAAGTTAAGAACACTATTTTCTTTGAGAAAAAATTACAAGGTTATGGTTTCTGTAAAAGAAAACTGTCAAATGAGGTGTCCCGCTGCTTAATCGTTCGTACAAGTCCGGATTATGTCCAATTGCCGCGTCTTTTTTTTTCTGTCTGACGGCCAAAAACACCTTACCGTCCACCCTAAACGTAGGTTACTGTTGCATACTGCACAAGTTAATGGGTTCATGTTGAGGTGACCCATGACCAGAGGAAATCCCCCCGAATGATTGACAGCTGGGAGACCTCTTTTGTGAATGACTGGCAGCCAGGTAAATGGCCCTGGCTGGCTCTTTTATAGACTTAGCTACAGTACCAGCATGCACTCTGATCCCAGAGTGCATCATACAAACTTAACATGCAAAGGTAGCCACTTATGGCAAGTAAGCAAGGATACAACATTAGTGGCTAAGGCCACTTGAGATAACTCAATAAATGTGCTATCAAATAAACCACATTCGCCCCCACTAAATAATGTGAGGGACGACTTACCATACATATAAGTCAAAAGGTACTAATCAGATTTTAAGTTTACCTATTTACCATTTCGTTTTATGTTATTATGCCAAATCATTCAGTTTTCTTAAAAAGCCAAACCATTTTTAGACGTCCATTACAGAACATTAATCCCAATCTTATTATGGGCATAATATGAATACTCTGTGTAAAAACATTAATAGTATGGTTTCGCTTTCACACTACTTCTCCCCCGAAAAAAAAATGTTTCGGTAGTGTGCCGACAATACAGAAAACATGTACGCATAATTTATAACAAGAACAAGAAATCCATACAATAAATAAAATCAACCAAGAAAAAATGAACGAAAATAATAATGCTGCCAATTATTGCAAAACTGATCTAAGTCCGTTTAATGTTAGTTCGGACTATAACGCTGTGGCTTTCGGATCGCTCGAAGCGACTTACGAAATACAGGCTGTTCAGCCTCACGGACAGTTTGTTCGGCTAAAATGCCCCCCAATTCCCGGACAGTCTGAGAATACGGCGAAATCTTGCTTGTAAGCTTCTGCATAACACCGCAGACCTCGTTATTCGCGCGGCGCACTCTACTCTACTTTAGAGAAAAACTACATTAGGTTAGGTTTTTACAACCTCCGTTTTATGTGAACACCTATTCAGTGGTAGAGCCATAATTAGGCCTTAATTTCCACCCTGGACTGACATAGAATTTACACTAAAACATCGGTCCTACTTTTTCTTAAAAAGGGGACTAGAAAAACTATGTTTAAGTGTTTTATTTGCTGACACTGACTTTAAATTAGATTAAAAATTCAGGCAACTTTACTTTACCAAACTCTGGAAAATAAATCAAAACATTTAGGGGAAACACGTCTGCCGCCGACTTTTGGTTTGGCAGAATTGCTCACGTAACTTAAGCCATTCGAAAAAGCTATATTTGCTAATTCTCGGTTTTTCTGACATAACTAAACAAACTATTGTTTACATCATTTGCTGACAAACTTCGTTTTATCTTACTTACACAAGGCGTAGTTAAGACATCTTTAGGTTTTAATCTAGGTAAACAAAGATGGCGTCTGTGAGACGTGGGGCAGGGTTTATTTGCAGAAGGCTTAAGCTGGCTCCTCCCTTCGGCGAGCAAGGGCTGTACGACGTTTGGTTGAGACGCTATCACCTCATTACTGCCTAATTGACACGTGACCAATCCCACAGGGCTGATCGGGTTAGGGCCAGGCACGCGCTTCCTCGATTGGCGCATGCAGTATTTGACAGGGGGAGTAGTTACCTCGGCTGGCAGGGTAGAAAAATCACGAAGCGTGGGGTTTACTGGTCTGCGCAATAGGTTTAGCAAATCTAAGCCTGGTACGCCCAAAACGACATCAAAGATTGAATTGTTGACTGGTGTAATGCATGCTATTGATTTTAACACTGTGCCATCCTCTAACTTTACGCTTAGATTTGCCTGGGGTAATTCAAAGGCCTGGCTACGCAAGGCAGTTTGACATTGAACCCTCTGTTTCAAACGGGGCCAATTTCTTCATGGTTTCGTGCTAACCACGGAAACTGAACTTCCGGTGTCTCATAAAATATTGGTTTGATTTTTCCCTATGCTACCGGACAGCATACTAGCGTGTAGAATCTTAATAGCATCTTACCCGACTGGGAAACATGCGTGCTTGCTCGGGGCCTGTTTTATTAAGTTCGGGGCACCGATTACGAAAATGCGAACTCGATCCGCATTCAAAACACGATCTAGCATTAGATTTTGCATTCACGTTACTAGCAGTTTTAGCATTTGAGCTAGTGTGACTGCTATCGTTACTATCAGTCCCAGCTCAGTCTCTTGAGACACCCGCAAGACTGTACAGCGTCTGCTGATTGTAATCTATCAGACAGTATGTTTCAATCACGCATGAAGATCAACCGTTTCACAGTTATGTTAAGTGCTTAAAACAAAAGATCACCCTCTCAGAGTTGCTGTTGATAAGCCAACTCCTCAAATTATAAATGCATCGACTTGATTATAAAGTACGCCCGAGGTTATTTTTCCCTTAAGTCTTACACAATGATCAAACTGTCAGTGTTTAGATTAAAGTTACATTTAAAATAAACAAGAAAAAGTTTTGGTTTTTAGTAAGAGAACCACTCTGACGTTATGGGGGTGGGGAACCAAAAATGCCGATAATGGCGTCACCTCCCATAATTTTCTCTAGGCTAGAAGCTATGTTTAAACCTTTAAACTATGAATTTAGACTTGGGGGGGGGGGGGTTCTGAATTAAACTTTCGAAAGCTACTATAAACATACGAACCAGTACCGTATTGCCCGGCATGGCATCCTTGGACGGGACGTCTCCACTCACGACTGGCGTGACCCTTCTAGCTTTGAGATCTGTGAGCTGTGCTGTGGATGCTTTGAGCTGGGGGTTTCTAGTCGTCGGTAGAAAATTTCTACTACCTGTAAATTTAATTGCATTCAGTTCCTGAGTGCTCTTTAGTTGCTTGAGATTTTTTCGCTCTCCAGATACGACCAGTGCGCAACCCCACTGCGCATGCGTCAATGCGCAGCCCTCCTATAAAACGTGACCGGCGCGACGGTCGGCCATCACTTTCCTCAAGCTCTCGTCGAAGACAGATCGCCTCTCCAGCTGCGTCAGCCCACCGAAAGTGCTCGACGTTCGCCGAAAGTCAACAAGTTTGCTAAACAACCAAGCAAAGAAGACCTTCCCCACAACCTTCACCTCAAGTTCAAGGGAAGAGGACCTTCACAAGCTTTCGCCGAACGTAGCAAGCCTTCGCCGAATGCTCAACCTTCGCCGAACACAAGCAAGCTTTCGCCGAACGTAGCAAGCCTTCGCCGAACGCTCAGCCTTCGTCGAACACAAGCAAGCTTTCGCCGAACGTAGCAAGCCTTCGCCGAACGCTCAGCCGTCATCGAACACAAGCAAGCTTTCGCCGAACGTAGCAAGCCTTCGCTGGACGCTCATCCTTCGCCGAACGCAAGCAAGCTTTCGCCGAACGTAAACAAGCCTTCGCCGAACGCCTTAGCCGAACACACAACCTTCGCCGAATGCATAAAGCCTTCGCCGAACGTATGCACAGCTTTTGCCGAACGCACTACTCTCACTGAAAGCAGCAAGCCTTCGCCGAACGTGCAACCTTCACTGAACTTTCGCCGAACGTAATGGACCCTTTGCCTCCGGCTACCCCTGTCCCTGTAGACCCCAGCATCGTTGTCTTACCATCGCCCACACAACCATCAACGTCTGCTGTTCCACTCATCTCTACAGCTTCACCATGTGGCCAACGTCTACAGTCATCATTGTCTCCTTCCCCTGAACCTTCACTACATGATCACAGACCCTTGGACCTCTCATCTGCTGCCTCACGTCAACCTTGTCATCACCAAGATGTACTTTCCCCTGATGAAATTCATCGACTTTTACACCGTGCCAAAAAGGAATTTTCATACAAGACTGGATCCAACCCTGCCCCCTCCACGCATAAAGCTTCTTATGTACGTGACTGGATTGCATCCTCTGACAATGACTCTCACAAGCGGAAATCAACCACCCCTACTTCACCTTTATCAAGTAAGAGAAGACGCACTTCCTCTTCACTCAACCTTCAGACCCTGCTCAATGCTGTCCTGCGCCCTGATGCCGGTCTTGATTCAGCAGCTGTAATGGATTTCGGAACCGCCATGTTCATCCCAAAACGAGCCGAAGTTCCTACTGCTGTTCTCAAAGAAAACGACAGAATCCTTCGCCTTGGCCTCCGTGCCGCCTCTCAAGCTGACGTCCTTGCCACTGCCATTAACGCTCTATGCGAGAGACTCGCAGTTGAATCCAGCAAACGGGACATCAAACATCTTCATCTGCTGATCTCTGAATTGTTCAAGAAAATGTCCTTCGCCACCTTTCACAGTTTCAACTGGTTCACCAGGGCTCTGTTCAACTCTACCTTACTTCTACGGGACATCGCTCTTAGCACCACAACCAACTTAAACACCTCAACCAAGCATGCCCTTCACAACCTCCCTCTTCACGAAACCGAAACACAGAGGATTAGTCCCATCTCTGGCACCTCATCTGGGCATTTCACGAAAACCTAAACCTAAACCAGCTTCTAGCCACCCCTTTCGGAAAGCTCAACACAGCCTGAACACAGCTGCCCTTCCTCCAAAACAGTCTGTCAAAACTCAGTCCAAACCCTCCCATGACGACAACTCACACTCCTTTCGTGACAACAACCAATCCTTTCGCAGAAGCAACCAAACCAACAAAAGGATACAATGCAGCTCCACACCTGACAATCGCAGCAGATACTCCGCATCTTCCAGAAACAAATCCCATCGACGCCAATGACTATATCCACACAGACCTGTAGGTGGTCGTCTCCGATTTTTCAGTCAAGCCTGGGAACGTATCACATCCGATACCACGGTTCTATCCATAATCTCTCATGGCTTTCGTCCCTCATTCATAAACAATCCTTGCCTTCGAACTTCCCATCCCTGGGAATTCGCAACAAGACCTTCAGACACCCTCACTTCAGAAATCGATACGCTTCTCGCAAAAAAAGCCATTCGCATCTGCCCAGATCACTCCAAACCTGGCTTTTACAGCTCCATCTTCCTCAGGCCAAAGAAGTAAGGGGGAAACAGAATGATCTTCAACCTAAAGCCACTGAATCAATTCATGCACAACAACCACTTCAAAATGGAAACCCTCGAAACCATCCGATTCTCCCTAAAGAGCATGGACTGGACCATCTCAATAGACATGGAGGATGCCTACCTTCATATCCCACTCCATCCAGCATCTCTTCACTACTTCCGCTTTCTCTATCAAGAAACAGTTTACGAATTCCAAAGTCTACCATTTGGCCTAAATGCCGCTCCTCGGACCTTCACATCCATCCTGAAACCCGTTCGCGGCCACCTCCATCGCCACCAAATCACTGCCAATGCCTTCCTGGACGACTGGCTCCTCAACAACCCAAATCCCCAACAACTCATTCAAAACAGAATGTTCACAATCCGATTCCTCCACAGCCTTGGATTGGGGATCAACTGGAAGAAGTCAAGACTAACACCTTCCCAGCAATTCACTTTCCTAGGAGTAGATTTCAACTTAATCGAAAGCACTGTCACCCCCTCATCAGAACGGAAAACAGACCTACTCTCACACGGACTGGAACTACTGAAGTCAACCTCCCACACTCTCAGAACTCTGAACTCCTTCATCGGGAAACTCGACTCCATGGCAAACCTCCTCCCGTACGGCAGGTGGAAGACTCGCCCCTTCCACCATTACCGAATCGACCACTGGGACACTTGTCACCCGACATCCAGGACAACCTTACCTACAAACGAAGATTTCCCATGGGAATGCCTACATTGGTGGATGAACGAAGCCAACCTCGCCAAAACCGTACCCCTCCACGAACCCACCCCAGACCTCCTGCTTCTCACGGATGCCTCCTTAACAGGATGGGGTGCCCACCTCCAGGGTCATGAGATTGCCGGCATCTGGCCCCCAAATACTTCGGATCACATCAACATTCTCGAAATGAAAGCCATCTACAACGCCCTCGACCATTTTCGGCACCTTGTAGCAGGCAAAATAGTCCAAGTCCAGGCAGACAACACCACCGCCGTTGCCTACATTCGCAAGGAAGGTGGAACTCGTTCTCGAACCCTACACCAAATCACCTCAGCCATCTTCCAACTTTGCCAAGAACTCAACACATCCATTCAATCTCTTCACATCCCAGGAAACTGGAATGTTATTGTGGATGCCCTATCTCGCAACAAGCCACCTTCAGGGGAATGGACCCTAAAGACATCAATTTGCGAATATCTCTTCAACATCTGGGGGAAACCCATGATCGACCTATTCGCCACGAGGTACATTGCCAAACTTACCCATTTTATCAGCCCAATCCCGGACAGCAAAGCCTGCGCCGTCGACGCTTTAGCTTTCCCATGGAAGAACCTTTACGCCTACCTCTTCCCACCCTTCAAACTTCTCCCAACCATTCTCACGAAGATCGAACAGACGCCGGGGATATTCCTACTAATCGCACCGAACTGGCCTGCAGCCCCGTGGTTCCCTCAACTTCTGAACCTCCTCATAGATCTCCCAAGGAAACTTCCACATTGCCCAGACCTCCTCTCACAACAGAAAGGAACCAAATTCCACCCGAACTACAAGACCTTACATCTGCACGGGTGGCTACTATCATCAAGCTCATCAAAGAGGCTGGAATTTTTGAAGAACAGGCCACCAGAATCGCCAGCAAGGCTCTACGAAACTCAACCAACAAACTATATAACGGACACTGGGAACGCTGGTTTCATTAGTGTAAGCGAAAGAAAGTTAATCCAATCAATCCCCCTATTCAACAACTCTTAGCATTTTTTGATGACCTCTTCAAAGACAACCTCAAAGGATCCACCATTCTGGTCTACAGATCCGCACTAAACACCGTCTTCAAAGCCGCAGGAAATCCACACCTTCTTGAAGACTACCGGATCACTTCCCTTCTCAGATCCTACGAAAATGAACGTCCCTCCGTGTATGAGAAATTCCCGAAATGGGATCTCCCTCTGGTCTTAGAGTCCCTAACCAAGAAACCCTACGAACCTATTCAAACCTTCCACATTAATCACTTAACCCGGAAGACTGTATTCCTCACATCTCTTGCAGCAAGTCTACGAACCAGCGAAATGCAGGCTCTCTCAAATGACCCAGCCTACTGCTTCTTCTTTGACAACTCCAAGTTCATCCATCTCAGACCACGACCTGACTTCCATGCCAAAACTCAAAAACCTTCCGAATCCTCCAAACCGATAATCATTCCGGCGTTAACAAACATCTACAACCTTAGAACCGGAAAGAACACTTTGCCCCGTCCGAGCACTCCGATATTACATCAAACGAACAGCGGACCCTGAATGCCGGCGTGGTCGTCTACAACTATTTCTACCCTTCACCAAAGGATCCAACGTAACATCAGCCGCCATGATATCCAACTGGATCAAAACGGTAATCACTAAAGCCTACGAAGATGAAAGCATCAGCTGCACAGACAACAACATCAAAGTTACTGCACATGAACTAAGGGCACTTTCAACCTCCTGGGCTTTTCACAACCATGTCTCCATCGCTGAAATCCTTCAAGCCACTTCGTGGAGAAGCCAGACTGTCTTCACCAGCCACTACTTCCGTGACATGACAAGACAGGAAGGAGATCTACACCGCCTTGGCTCCATCGTAACTGCCAGAAGTGTAGTCAACCCCCCTTAAGCACTTTGCAACAGAAACGAAGACCACCAAAAACGGATGCAGGTCGAAGTCCCCTGTAACGGAAGCAAGACCCATCAATACAAACGGCCCTTTTCAGGGCCACCACATTTTACGAAAGATATCCGATATGACTGTTTCTGTTTTTACCCTAATAAAGTGCAAAGTTTTCGTTTAACTTTTGGGGGAACCAGTACGCAACCTGGGGTAACTCGCCATGATGGTGCCCGCCACCTATATTGACGAGGTCAACTGTAAATGTAATTAAATTTACAGGTAGTAGAAATTTTCTACCGACGACTAGAAACCTAAATTTTGGGGGGTTAAAATTGGTTTCTATCGTCTTATGAAAATGTATACTACCTGTAAATACCCACCCTACCTCTCCTCTTGAGCCACCCTCATGGTTGACATATTGAGAGGAAAGTGATGGCCGACCGTCGCGCCGGTCACGTTTTATAGGAGGGCTGCGCATTGACGCATGCGCAGTGGGGTTGCGCACTGGTCGTATCTGGAGACCGAAAAAACCTCAAGCAGCTAAAGAGCACTCAGGAACTGAATGCAATTAAATTTACAGGTAGTATACATTTTCGTAAGACGATAGAAACCAATTTTAACCCCCCAAAATTTAGGTTTTTATGCTAGTAGTCTGACAGGAAGGAGGAGGAAAACCGCGTCCCTGTAGGAGAGCAACTACATGGGGACTCTAGAGGGGGAGAACAGAGCCAGCTGTCACTCGAGCAGGGGAACAAAGGGACTCTTGGAGTAGCTCTCTGTGATAGGAGGAGGGCATAAACTGGGGAATACTGATTGGTGGGGGGCCAGGAGAACAATGGGAAAGTCGGTTTGGCAAAGGATTTTTATACAGAGCCATTTGAAGGAGTAGGGACATGTAAAAGATAGGCCAAATTGAGTTTTAACTCAAGTGAACTTTGGGAAAGGCCTTTACATTAAAATATGGATTGAATATTTACATGATTGCTTTGTGAAATGGCTCTTGTTAAAGCTTAGTAGTGAGGCTTGGGTAATGAATAAATCACTACTATTAAATTTTACAAGCTTTAACTGAAAACTGCAGTGTTATAAACTGTGCATTAAAACTCCATATCCCCCTCCCCCCCCACAGAGGTGGGGTGTATATACACAACACCACGAGGGGGGGGGGGGGGGGAGGGGGATATGGAGTTTTAATGCACAGTTTGACTTTGGGAACAGGTCTGTGAAAGATAAATTGTTTTAATTGAAGGAAAAGCTAGTGGCAACATTCATATGGTCACTGTCGGAGTTTGATGGAGATTTGAAGCAAAAATATTTACACAAAAATTCGTGTACGTGAGAATGCCGATGTCTAATTGTTTCGGACTAATGGTAGCGTTTCTGGGGACAAAAGAATATATAAAAAGATTAAATAGACTAGCTTAGATGAATGCTATAACGCATTAATTAAATGGGAAGTTTAACCTTTGAGTTAAAAGACAGTTTTAGATAGTAGTGGAAATTTTTCATAGGATTTGCTGCAGTCAAACATAATAAAAAATATCACATTTAAAATGTCTGTCCACATTTATGTGAGGTTAAGTACCAATGAAGGAAGCCCCTCCTAATGCACAACTAAGCTAGTGTGTGTGGGCTTTTTGCCCTAAAGAAATACCGAAAGTAAATTACAAATGTACATCAGGTTTCAATAATGGCGGCCGGAAATGGTGAGCGCTGCGGTTGGTTTCGTGAGTTTTTCAAATGTGGATTCCGAATATTCTAGAAGGAATTTTCAAATTCGTTTTTCCGGAAGAGGTAGGTATTGTTTCAGGCTATTAAGGGTTGAAGAGTTTGGCCGGTTCTGTCCATTATTAGAGTCGATTAGACTCTTATGCGAACGGTTTGTCTGTCTGTCTGTCGGCCTGTCTGTCTGTGTGTTCGCGCTATAGCGTTTTAACTAATTATCGGATGTCTGTCAAATTTTACACACAGATTCTATGGCACATTTCTAGGTCTAGTTCGAAAATGGATCGATTCTGCCGGGTAAATCGTACACTAGAAATAATCAAAGATTTTTGTTCGCAGCAAACGTGCGAGGTTCGTTATTTTTTCTTCAGCCGACTGACGTCATCCATCCACGACCAATTACTGGGAACTATGTAGCCTTCGTCAGCGGCGGACGTCACCACCAACCTACCAATGACTGGTAACTTGATTAATTTTATTCTACGGACCACTGACGTAGGCACTGATCTCGTACTTTACGAACTTGGTAACAAAGTTGTATAGTCTAATGCCGGCATGCGCGAAATCAACGTAGGCTTGAGTTACTTGTTTGGGCAATCTTTCATGACTTTACTGCGTAGTACTTTTTACGGGATGGTAGGGGAAGGAGAAATATTTAAAACAACTTCTATTGTATGACATTTGTTTTTTTGTTGTTAGGGGAGGGGGAATCAAATTCATAAAACTACTTTTGGGCAATGACTGTGCTATCTCGATATTTCACCCTCATCAGTCGTGCGATATGGCAACGTGGCAGTCAGATAATTGAAATGTGCAAAATGCCGAGACTAAACGTCTTGGCGGCCTCCCGTATCATAAAACTGCCAAACGATGCTGGATTTTTTAATGTTGATTCTGTTCACTAGTGTTCTAATTAAACTTACAGTTTAAAATAAAACCGAGTGAAGAAACGTAGTGGGCTCGTCTTTAATTGAGAAGTGTGCGCCGCCATGCCATCCAACGCAGTTGATCAAAACATGTATGGGGGTGGGGGGGATTGAAGCAAAAAACTAGAAATGACCACTGTTTTTATGGTTGCATGCGCGTCATGGAACAGCGGCCAAGAAATCATTTGGATGTTTGGATTGTATTCTTAGGAGGGGTAATTATTCACATGTTAGACAATTAGTAGCCATATCGAGCGCTGTATTCGCAAGGGAAAACTAATCGACTCTCACTATAATTGGTGTAATCAGGGTTATTTAAAAAAAAAGGGCTGAGGTTTTAAGACCGAGGTCTTTTTGCGTTTTGGTGCGCTCAAGAAAAAAAATTGTTCGTCGGAAAAACGAAGTTTACGTTTAGTGTAGTTATTGAGTAATACGAGATTAGGCCAAACTCTGGCGAGGACGCATTAGAGCCCCAAACCCTTTAAATTAAGAGTGCTTAACATGGATTAACGAGGGAGTCAGATAAACCTCACTAACAACTAACAGTTTAACTATGAATAAACAATACGTTTAGTTCAACCAGTAAACTTCCGTGCCGATTGTGATTATTGTAAAGCTGCGGTTAGGGATTGTTTAGCCGGCCGGTGTTGGCCTAAGTCCCAACACAACATAAACTAGCGTTACTCATTATAGCTGTTTTAGACTAAGTTTACAGTTTCTCTTTCGTACTAAGCTCATTCCTCAGACTCAGAACTCTACTGTCTTTCCTTCTACGATTACACATGTCCATCCCTGATGTTTTCATGGTCCCCGGTTCCATCTTACTCTGGGCACCGTGCTTAGTTCCAGTCTTCTCCTACAGGATGTTCCCTGCTTCGGAATGACGGTCAGATCACTGAATCGTCGATTCTGGGGTCGCCGGCTCGCAACACGGGTACTCGTCAACCTTGGTCCCTCCTCCATTCTTGACGAGGTCTTGCTAACAATAAAAGACAGGTAATGTATATTTTCGTGGCAACTAAAAACTAAAACTTACCAGGGGTACCTCATTGAAGTTGGTTTTTGTTGCCTAAATAAAAATATACATTACCATTACCAGGGTTTAAGCTGGCAATTGTTTTATTTTAGCAATTTGGCTAATTGTTTGCTAAATTTAATAGCCAAATCCAACTTTCGTGAGCCAAACCAAGCAAGTAAATTTACCCCTAAGAATCATAGATGCAAAATTTTCGGACCTGCGGCGCGCCCCCCCCCAAACCATCCAAAAAATTATTTAGTTTATGTTCAGCCTATTATATGTTTTCAAATTACCGTTGAACTTTTAAAAAGAACAACATTTAAACATCAATTTCAGTTGTCTTCAATTTTATAGAAGAACACAAGTTAAAGATTTTGTTGTTCTGGTGTGTTGCACAGGGTTAAAATGAAGTGACAATCGAATATACAAAACACAGCCACCTAATGGTCAAGTGAGAATGATGTCACAACTTACGACCTGTGATT
This sequence comes from Lithobius niger, assembly GCA_023313725.1. Taxonomy (NCBI): domain Eukaryota; kingdom Metazoa; phylum Arthropoda; class Chilopoda; order Lithobiomorpha; family Lithobiidae; genus Lithobius; species Lithobius niger. The sequence goes on along the minus strand of JAHWFP010268229.1, from coordinate 40,644 downwards.
ATATCATTAGCAAATCTTTTTTTTCTTTTTCAATTTAGCGTTTGAAGACAAAAAAAAAAAAACTAAAGTAACAACGTTAAATAAAGGTGTACAATTTTATTAAAATTCTTAGCAATTTGGCTAATTAGAAACTAAAGTTATTAGCCAAATGAGAAGATTTTTAGCGTTTTGGCCATTTGGCTACCGACAGCTTAATCCCTGCCGTTACCTGCCCGGCCTTCCCCCTCGAGGCCAAGGTTTATCATTCTGAAGAAAGATAAAGAATGCTCCGACTCGAGCTTTTATATGCTGAGGCATGCGCAATGAAGGGGAGCTGCGAGCCCGGCAGGGAAACCAACTTTTCATCGCTAGGGATTGAACCACAAAACAGGAAGGAATTGCTAACAATAAAAGACAGGTAATGTATTTTTTCATTTAGGCAGCAAACACAAACTTCAACCAGGTACCGCTGGTAAGTTTTAGTTTTTAGTCTTTGAAATAAAAAATTGATAAAAAAAATCTAGTAGATGTTACTCAGTGTGATGTATAGTAGTTCAAATCTTGTATGCTACTCATGTGATTAATTATAGACTGAAAATATGGCAGTGACAGTATGAGTAAGTGTTCTGAACTTTAAGCACTGCATATTTCTGTAGTTCATTTTTTTTTAGTTTTATCCTTTGACACTTTGAGGTATATGGGAAAAACAAAGTCCAATAGCAAACCTTTTGAGGGTTTCCCTAATCCCTGGGAATCCCAAGCACAACGAGAAAAGCACAACTGAGACATTAACAAGGGCTTAATAGTGGAACTGGGAGCTAAGAGGACACGACCGTCCCTTAACTGCCTGTGTAAACTAGTGACTTCACAAACTTGCTAACCGACTAAACAGTCAAAAAGAAGAAAACAATACGTAACATGGTCACTGGAAGTTGATGGAGTTGAACTGGAATAGCAATTTTTAGAAAATATGCCTGTTGAGCTTAAGCAATTCAACAGACAAGTTGCTTCTTGGTGAAAAAAGAGTGGCACTAATTTGTCCAGTTCAATGCTGAACAACGAAGGTCTACTTAAAATGAATTTTCTCTTTAAAGTGCCTCTGGGGTTACCAGCGCGACAGGGTTGGTGCCAGAGCGCCCATCTTCTGGGGGCGTCCATCTAGCATCGTCCCCCGGGTGCATGCCGATTTTGGCCGGGATCTGAGCACTTTTTCATTTTTCCTGCATTATACGTATTTTTTCACAACCAGGCCTGTTCTCACCTTAATAATTTGGAAATAAATATTTGTATAAAATTGCACAAAAACCAATTAACCCTTTCTGTACCATAATGTACACCGACACAAGAAGACAAAATAATTAGGAGTCCAGTGACGAAAAGCAAGTTTCGTGAGGGTTCCCTGGGAATTTCAATGAAGTGATTAAAATGCACTTGTTAAATGGATTTGCTTGAAAAACGCACACTTTCAAAACTGGAGATGTATCTGCTAATTTTCTATAACTGAGCTGTTATAGGGGTGATTTATAATAAGGGTGATTTTTCTCAGCTCTGGCTTCATCTTTTTTTGTTTACATCGTCTGCGTTCAAGTTCGAAGGTGCACACGAGCGTTGCCTCTGCTATTTCCTGGGCCGATATCCTACATTGTCATCGATCTTACACTCCGTCAGCAATAAAGCGTCGAGTTCACGGTTTACTATCACGTTAGGATTGGGTGGGCCTTGAAGATACATAAGGGAGATCTTGTGTGCCGAGTAATGCGGTATTGCAATTGATTCTAGACACTTAAGGTGATTGTCCCTTGCATTATTGCGTGCGTCTTTGAACTTGAAAGCAGACGACGTAAACAAAAAAGATCCTGGAAAACTATCCTTAATCCTTATTGTGCCTGATGAAGATAACAGCTCAGTTATCAAAAATTAGCAGATACGTGAGCGTCTCCAGTTTTGAAAGTATGGTTTTTTAAAGTTTTTAAAGTTACGATGAGTGAATTTCATATATTGCCAATAACGATTTTTTTTTTGCACTTGTTATAGTTTGGTCTCTGAGACAAGATGTCGATTCAATATCCATTGAAAAAAATTCTTCCGCTTGGCATACGTCTGGCGTGGAATGGTTTGACAGTTCTCAGGGGAAACTAAATAGCTTGTTAAGCATGATACCGTGCATCTAAGCAGCAGAAAATACATCCATGTTAATGCTATTCCAAAATCAAGAGGTCTGCCAATTGCTGAGCAACGTTAGTGGCTATGGTAGTTGATAGTGTATTGGCTGATTCTAGCATCATCAGCAGTCATCATAATAATGGGGTTTGGTTAAATTAAAAACAAAAATAAATGAAAAGTAGAAAATGTCATATGTTTCTATGTACACAAAATGTTGCTTTAAACTATGATTTTGAATTGAAAGTGTATCCCAATTGCAAGATTTTTCATTTCTTTCTTTTTTCTTTCTTTTTTCAAAGCTGTTATTGTTGACACATTTCCAGATGACTGAACCATACTTTCTTTTTCTCTCTAGTTGGAAAAACATCTTTGATCACAAGGTTTATGTATGATAGTTTTGACAATACATATCAGGTGAGTTGTGTGCTTTAGCTTTCCTTGTATTGATTTGTGTTGTCAGGGTTACCTATGGCATGCAAGAGATCGATCACTCCAGTAGTCCTGTTCCTGTGTTGACTTACCCACGTGTAACAGACCGTCTGAGAGACCCAATGGAGCCTGGGCGGGCACCTTAGTGTCAGTACAACAAAATCGACTGCCAGTCATTCTCCGCTGCTCTCCTATTTTGTAAAGAGGACTTAACTGTATGACACATTTTAGGCTGTCCTAATTTTCTTTTATTTTTTGAAAGTTAATTATTAAGTTTTAGTGGTGATTAATGTGATCTACGATCTACAACACTTGAGGTGGGACTTGGGTTGTTTTAGGTTGTTGAAGTTTATTGAAACTTGCCTTGCTTTAATTGTAAAGCCTTCGAAGTTCACGGAACTGTTTTGTGTAAAGTCCAATGTAAACTATTTTTGCATTTCATGTTTTTTTTTTTAAAACTACCAAGAATTTTTTTAAACGACTTTGACTTCGTATGATTAATAGCTAGTTTAAGGTTAGTCAATTTAACTGCTCTTTAAACCAGGATTGCTATTAACTCCCACCTGGTGGCAGCCATGATAGATTGAATTATTGTAGTAATATTTTAGATGCCCAGGCATAAGAGTTCCCTACCCCCCAACACCGGGACCGTATAGAGCGGGCTATTTTCCGTTAAAGTCAAAACAGCCACCGTTACTACTTTAACAACGCCGGAAGAGTAATACACCAGATGTTAGGGCTAGACTGACAGCACCTTTAACAGGCAGTTAGCGCCACTACAAACTAGCCCCTTAATAATTGTTGTACATTATTACTTAGCTGCTTATTTTTATTAACAGTTAACTTAGATAACGCTACCTGGCTCGGAGTTTCTTTACAACCCCCCCACCCCACCGTCGTGATGCATTACATCGCAGTTTACAAAAGTTTTGTAGCGGCGGAAGCTACGACGGGCTAGGTGCTTGTAACGTCTCTGCACTCACGGCTGACTTTCTTGCATGTAGAAATGACTTAGTCGACTATTTTGGTTTAAAACAGCTCTGTAGGGCCTCAATCCCGGAGGAAGTGAAGTTGTATTTCCTGACTAAATTAAATTAGGCTATCCAGTATTTCTACCTGGTCTGTAAGGCTGCCACCACCGGTAGGTAAGTATAAAAGCTAAGGTTTTTTTTTTAATTAAATGGGCCTACATAATATTAAAAACGATAGCAATTAATCCGCACTAGAAAACTGACGGTTGTAGTTTAAAACTCTTGGTTTTTAATAAAACAAACAAATGAAAATAAACACTTTACATTATGGTTTACTAGTTACAATAAAAGCTTTGAATTAAAGCAAGAAGGCTTTCCGTGAAAGCAAACGAATTTATATTTAGAAAATTCAAGAACAAAAGCAACAACTGCTTTGTCAACAAAACTCGGAAAAATTCCGGAAAGAAATTGCCGCACACTTTCACAATCAAAACAACAGCTTTGTCCTGCGAATTTTTGATAGCTTGGGTTGCTATCTTCTTCGGGCCTGAAGGATATAGTTCGGACTTTCTACATTTTCCACTCAGTTCGACGAACTATCGCATTTGAATTTGGCTGGCAACGTTGCCTCCTGTATTTGTGTTGCGGGCCTAGATCGTTCGTTGCTATTCTCCACTGAGAATGAAGTCTGCCAGATTGTTGCTCACTAAATGCTTCACTCTAGGAAATGAAGGGCCTTGAATAACTGCTTTTAAATAAGTACACACAATTTCAACTAGAAAAAGTAGTTTTGGGGTCCAATCCTGAAAACCCTCTAATTTAAACTCGCATCCGCTAAAGTCTTAATCAGTCTTAGACATATATCTCTTTCGCAAAAGAGCGCACGAATCCTCAAGAGCCACTGTCTACCGTTTAAGTTAAAACGAGGTTTAAATAAAAGCAGGAACGTTGGTTTTTAGGAAGAGAACCACTCTGACATTACAGCAAGTAAAGACCAAAATGCCTTTTGGCTTATTCCACTGTAAAATTCTAAAACAAGAGGTTAGTTAAAATTAAACTGTAAAGTTTAGAATGGGGGTCCTAAAGTTAAACTTTCACTTTTAAACTAGTATGACATACTGACCACTACCTTTGCCCGGCATGGCAACCTTCAGAACGCAGCATCTCCACTCCTGACCGGCCATGACCACCACTTGTTTTTAGATCTGTGAGCTGTGCTATGGGGGGGGGGGGGGACTGGAGCTTTTTATGCTAGAGCGTCGGATTTTGCTTGCAGAAGCGCGGACGCTGAGGAGAGCTGCGGGGGTCTGATTGGCTGAGGGCCTTGAGAACAATGGAAAGTGGGAGGAGAAGTCGGGTAAACAAAGGCTTTTGCTTGGGAGACGTTTGAAGGAACAGGGACTATGTACACATGTGCCAATAACGAGTTTTGAACTGTTTGACAATGGAAAATTGGCTATTATGATACTTAGGGAGTTTTGGTGTACAAAATATTAAACTACAGTGTTATGCACTGCAACTATTGAAGGAAGGGGGACAAAGTGTAATGCACAGTTTGACTTTGGCAATTTAATAGAAGGAACAGATCGTTTGTTTTGCATTCGGATTGTTGGTAGTCACGGTCGAGTTTTCAGTTTACTATTTACAACAAATACAATTCACGTGCGTTTAAATCGTTGCTGAAGGAAGGCTAAGCAGAGGTAGTGATCCGGGGTAAAAGATTAAACTCATAAGGTTAAATAAACCAGCTTAGTAAAAAGGCTATATAAAAATCACGATATAATTTTGTCTCTGCTGAGAATGGCGTTAGAGAAAAATCAGACATTTTTCATGGCATTCGTGATCATTCAAACAGAATAAAAAATATCGTGCTAAGTCTGTATCCAACATATATGTGAGGTTAAGTACCTTAAAGGAAGCTCCTCCTAAAACACAACTACGCTTGTGTATTTAGGCTTTATGCCTGCAATAAAATAAAAAGAAATAATTACATTTGTACATGAGTTTTGAAGTTACGGCGGCTTAAGTGTGAGCGCTACGGCCCAGTATGGTGACTTTTTGTTAAGGATGCTGTGGATGAACCAGAAGGAAATTTAATGTTCTGTTTTCACAGGAATGAAGTTCAGATAAGCGGCTCTTAAGAGCCTCTATGTTTGGCCGATTCTGATAGTAACTTCGAGTCGTATTCTTCAACCAAAGACGGCAGATTTTGCTCGGGGAGGGGGGGGGTGAAGTGTGGAGCTTCAGAAAATTGAGTTTTTCTCCGAGGTTTTTGATGTTTGGAGTCCGGGTATCCTCTCCAATCATACCGCAACACAGAATTCCATTACAGTTTAAACATCTTTGAAATGATCCTGGCAGTGACAATTAAGCTAAATTTTAAAACTGTCCTTCTTTTAATACTGTAAATATTCAGTCTGCTACAGTCAGTCCAAGTTCAGACTCAAAAAACAATCTGATGTAGTACAACATAAAAACAGCATGCAGTTGGTTGTACCCCAAACGGACCAAGGAGACCTTTTTTTCAGCCAATCAGGCTCCCTCAGCCAATCCTGAGCCACCTAGTTTTGAGATCCTCTACCAAAGTTCCCATGCCTGTTGCAGACAGTGGGCTTAGCTCACTAGAAAGTACAAATCTACCAAAAAAGGCAGACTGACCAAACGGCCTGACAAAACGCAAAGCTTTCGGTTCGGTCGTCACTCTTCTCTGGCTATACATACTCCTGCAGCTTAGCTCAACTGACTTCACCTTGTCACTACGCCGGTTAGGGGATCAGTATGTCTCCACCAATGTTGCCTGCCGGGCACAGGTAGTAGTTTGAAACTTGAATAAACTAGTTTAACTTTGAATGAATTCTTTAGGACCCCCATTCTAAATTTTTATTTTTTTATGGTAAATTGACTTAGGTGAAATTGCGTTACGATTGACTTTAGGCCATCGGCATTTTTGGACTAAAACAGTCTCAATTTAATGGTCAGGTCCCTTCCTAAATTTAATGTTGACCAAAGTGTCAAGTTAAATTGTTTGTATATTGTAGCGACGTTGTCTGTCTTGCAGGTGCTTGCGACAAAACTGCTAATCTGGTGTGTTTGCGGGTTTAATTAAAACTTCAATAGTGTCAATTTTTACTTTTGCGGAATAAAAACATTGCTAATTTCTACTCCAAGTTGGGATTCAGATTGGCGTCCTAACTAAAAAGTTACTAAGCTCATGGTCGCTACCACCTTGGTGGGTGTGTTAATTTTCCATACTTTATATTTAAATAAAAATGGTTTTTGATTAATTAAACACTTCCAACATCGTTACTGGGAAACAAAACGGGGTTTCAAATTCCTGATGTTATTGTAAAAACCATGTTTAAGTAAACTCTACAAGGTAACTAGCATTTGACTAGAACAAGAACTAGAACAAGAAAGCGTTACATTAAAAGCATTACTGAATTACTAAATTAATTCATGACAAGAGCTACACTAATGTTGTAAGATTAAATTAACCATTTTTATTAGAAAAAGTAACTCCCTGTTGCAGTTTTGACTGTAGGGCAGACATCTACTTCTGGCAACGTGTTGATATTGTTGTTGACATCTAGGGTGCAGTTTGTTGTCTTACTGTTGACATCTTCTTCTTAAGATGAAACTGGTATGGTAGTATGGGAAAGGGGAGGTGTGTTTGGAGTAGCACAGCACCTTTTCATCCTACCGCTGCCACCAGCCTGTAACGGTGTTTACAGATTCTTAAGGTGCCTACTGCTTAGCACCGTCATCTGGTGTGGTCTGGATAACTTTAGTAGTACTTTGGGTGGCCGTTTTTACTTTTGCGGTAAATACTAGCATAGCAGTCACTACTGCACGTTTATGAATAAAGGTTCAAGTACTAGCTAATTAATGGTTCACTGCCACCAGGTGGGTAGCTTAATTGTTAACCTTAGGCTTTAAATAAAAATGGTTTTTAGTTAGATAAAACACTAGAAATGAAATCTTGTAGTGAAGTCCTACAGGCTGATTGGAGAGGATACCCTGACTCGAAAATCAAAAACATGTATTTATTTATTTTTTCATTCTTTTTAAGCCAATTGGTGCTTAACCTCGCTTACATGTTGGATTACACACTTGAACAATATTTTTTATTTGTATTTGGATGGCCATAAATGTTATGAAAAATATCCGACTTTCACAAGTTATGATTATCTGCTTCTGCAAATAGTTTCAAACTTAATTAATGCGTTATGGTATTCATCCTAAGCTAGACTAAGCTTTAATTTGATCTCCCCTCAATTAATAATCATGTATATACAAATCCTACAGTCAGTCTTTTATATCATGGGCCTTTCCGAATGTAAAGCTGAGTTAAACTCAATTTGGCCCTGTTCCTTCTCTACATGTCCCTGTTCCTTCAAACGGCTTTGCACCCAAACCCTTTGCCAAAACGACTATCTCCTCCCGCTTTCCATTGTTCTCCTGTCCCTTAGCCAATGAGGAGGGCATAGCTATCCTCGACGTCCGCGCTTTGGTCGCCAGACCCTGCTGAAAATGAACTGCAGAAATGGAATGAAACTGCAGTTTCGACGGCAACTGCAAAAAAAACATTAAAAAAAACTGCAGTTTATGTGAAATGGAACGAAACTGCAGTTTAACTACAGATTCGATGGTAACCGCAAACAAACTTTTTTTTAAATGTAGTTAAACTGCAGTTTATGTGAAATTCAACAAGTTAACTTTAACTGCATTTAAACTGCCGGGAAGGTTAGGTACAACTAAAGGTAACACAAAAACCGCAGAAATAGGGGCTGGAAAACCAGCAGTGTTGGCATCATGAAACACGGTTTGCCAACGCAGCTAATCTCCCCCCCCCCCCCCCAAACCCTGTATTTTAAGCCGATCCACAGGTCATTTTTTTTACTACTCATTTTTTTAAATTTTGATTGCACTGTTTTTTTTTTGCCCTACCTAGTCATGTAGTGTGATCGGCATTTGGCGATGACAAAATTGTCATTAATAAACAGGACAGAAAGCCAAACGGACTCGATTAATAGTGATCAATTAAATAGGGAATGTAAAAAATTTACATTTATTTTAATTGTTAGTTACCGAATTCTCAGAACAAATTATTCGGCAATAACTATTTGTAAGAATATTGACTAACATATACTACGAGGCACCTTCAAGAAAAATCCAGGAAGTCGTCCCTACGTTAAAAATGTTCGTGCATGCTCATGTTGGACATGGGACCACCACCTACAAAGTTAATGACCTTGTTGATGTTATGGTAATTTGATGACTACCGCATCACCAACTTTAAATTACTCTCTAAATTAAAGTGACCGTAGTTAAAAGTTATTTTGTTCCAAATGACTGTTTTTCAGTGTTACACCCCTTTTTGCCAATCAGATGTGATACCGATAAACTAATCGAGTACTGGGATCCGATAACGAATATTTATTTTATTTTTTTTCTACTAAAATTTGGAAGCTAAGCAAACTTTAGTTCAACTTGATTTAGAAATTACAGGACATTGTTAAGAAAAATGTTCAGTTTTATTAATTTGATGATAATTTTCTGGCTCTGTTTTGTCCGCTTTGGAATTGACTTTGTTACCTTCATTTCTCTCCAACAAGTTGTTGTAGAGAAGAGACAGTTTGGCCGGTATAGGTTTTTTTTGGGCGGAAGGAAGATGGCGTAAAGTGTATCACTTGGGATTTGTGAAAGTAGAAGTTTATTTTGTTTGGGGTGGGGGCACAAAATTTATTAGTTGCACCTACAGAAAAATGTCTAGCTACTGCCATTTGGAACTTATTCTTGATTTTGCTAAATGACTCATGCAAACGACATAACAGTCAAACGACATAGCAGCCAAACCACATTGCAGCCAATCATCATAACAGCTAACGACATAGCAGCCAAACGTCATAACAGCTAACGACATAACAGCCAAACGACATAGCAGCCAAACGACGTAGTAGCCAAACGTCATAACAGCTAACGACATAGGCCAACCTATTGACTTAAAATTAACTCTATTCGAATGCTGTCGAAAAAAGGGTAAAATGGTATTCGAACGTCAATTTTTGACAAAATTATAGAAAAAATTAAATTTCACCTATAATGAATAAATGGGTGAAAAGTGCACATTAACAGCAATTAAAAAAAACTGTGAAATAAAGGCAGTAACACTGCAGGTTGTGAAGTTCAACAAGATAACTCCAAACTGCAAAATAACTGCAGTTTTCAGCAGGCCAACTCAGAAACTGAAAAATAACTGCAGTTTACGAATAGTGAAAGTGACGTTGTGTCACTTTTTAAATTATGAACAAAGTTTTTATGGTACAAGAAAGGGTTAGTATGGTGTAGAATAATTAATGCCAATTGACTGTTTAAAGTCAAGCCAACAGTTGCATAACTTTAGCGGACATCCACAAAATACAAAACTTGGAACCATATACATTAACGCTTAGTGACTGGCTAGGTATATAAGGCTGGATGACAACTTGCATCATTGTAAGTAACATAAGAGAGTATTAGGCTTGGTATGCTTGTATGTTAAGAATAAAACGGGAACACGTCAGAAGGGCTAAATGTCATAAGGGCTAAGCGACATAAGATCCAAAATCCGACACAAGAGCTAAATTTTCCTTATGACATATCAGCTAAAGTCACAAAGGCCAAATGACACAAGGGTCAAACGTCACAAGAGCCAAAAATCATAAGAGCCAAAGTCAAAACAGCCAAGCGACATAACAGCCAACACATTTTAACCCCCTGTCATATCAGCCAGACAACAGAGGAGCCAACGACACAACAGCTAAACGACACAAGAGCCAATGACATAGGAGCCAAAGACGAAGGCGTCATAACAGCTAACGTCAAAACAGCCAACTGTCGTAACAGCTAAGTGTCATAACAGCTAACGACATAACAGCCAAACGACATAGCAACCAAACGACATTGCAGCCAAACGTCATAACAGCTAACGACATAACAGCCAAACGACATAGCAGCCAAACGAC
>JAHWFP010268229.1:5848-25963 GCA_023313725.1 Lithobius niger | reverse complement strand
ATATATATGTTACTGATTGTTAATACGTAATCTACATTATTCTTCGTACTGCCTACTGCTCGCTCTTTTTCAGTGCTATCATGCAAAGAATATAAAATGCTTGCCATTTTATATTGCTACCGTGCAAAGAATGAACATACTCGCTCTTTTATATTGCTACCGTCCAAAGAATAAACATCTCGCCCTTTTACGTGGATACCATGACCATGCAAAGAATTAATAAACGTGCCATTTTATTTTGCTACCGTGCAAAGATCGAACATAGTCGACCTTTTGTATTGCTACCATGAAAATGTTACTCGGCCTTTTATATTGCTGTCATGTAAAGAATGAACATACTCGCCCTTCCTTTTTGCTATCGTGCAAAGAATGCAGATACACACCATTTTATAATACTACCGTCCAAAGAATGAGCATGGTCCCCCTTTTATATTGCAGTTGTTAAAAGAATGAGCTTGCTCGCCGTATTGTTCCTGCGTTTGACTGGTTGTCACGACGACTACCTTTCTCCATCCACACTCTCACCATACTCCGGCTAAGAGAAATATTAGCACGGCCGGCAGGCAGTGGTTACTAAAGCGGCGTTTATGCACAACAAGTAAATAATAGTAGCCATTCTTTTTTTCCAATAATGGGGTACAGTAAGTGATTTATTGGATAGTTTTTACGTACGAGGAGCCAGAATCGTCCTAGAAGCCCGAAGGGCGAGAATGTTCACTTACTCTACCCCATCGCTGGAAAAAGGATGGCTATAAGTTTCTTATTACCATACTAAAAGGCTGTTTTCGACGTTTGATCGTGTTTATTTACGGCCATTAATGGTACGGAAATTACCATTCACTTTTCATTGTTACAACTGAGGGAAGACCAACAATGCAACAGCACACGCATCTCTAGTATTCGCGTACTCGTCTATTGTTGTCCGTTCATCCCTTCGAGTTCCCAGGGATGATCGTTTTTTGATGTTTGCATTTTTATTATGGCTAAATTCAGTATTTCGTTAGCAGGGCCCCCACATCAAAGTTAGGGGCCTGGGACTAATTACAACAGCGGGCCCTCCTCCCCAACTGAAATCGTAAAACGGTTACACTATGTTACAATATTCGTCAGCCACAATTGTGCCTAACGGGTTAGGTCATTCATTAATCCAGGCGCTTACGTTTGAAGGCTTCCCTGCCTAACGAGCTGAAAGGCTTGCACTGCAGTGCTTCTGCTTCGTTCTCGTTGCCGTTAGATTGGAGTTGTTTGTTTTGAGTATAAAAAAAGTTCACAATACGCACAAATCGAGTACATTACTCATAGTCATCAAAATTCACAATTGAGAAAAGAATTTTCAGGCCGTGCGGACCCCTTGAATGTCCGGGCCCGGGTACAGTGGGTCCACCTGACCCCCCTGTTGTGGGGGCCCTGTTCGTTTAGGCTTTTGATCAACTGTTTGACGAAGATGAAGATGAAGTTTTGAGCCAGTCTTTGGCTGAAGTGTAAGGTGAACCAGTTTTATGACGTTAATACCTCTATGGCCACATCAATTTCATTGCTTAAACAAGAATTTCATAAAGAAATACATAAACTGCTTAAATCGCAACCTTATTATTTTCATAGACGAAAGACAAAGGTCTCTATTGGGCTAAAGTTTACATTACACTTATACTCGATATCCTTACGATATTGATTCCAAATGGCTCCAACACTTTTCTAAATACAGAGACAGTTGGTTTTAGAGCGCGGAAATGTGTTAAAACGACTTAAACAGTAGACTTGTAGCGCTACAATCCGTACAGTGTTTACGGTGTTTATGGTGTTTACAATCTATACAATGTTTGCGTTCGCTCGCAGGGCCGGCAGGGCACCTTATATTTTTTTTTCGTAAACAGTTCCGATAGGCTGGTTGTTATTGTCAGTTTCGTGTGGGTTAGTTCGCCGGGTTTTTTTGGTTTTGTCAATTAGGTTAGGTTAGGTAAGTTTGGGGTTTGGCATTTCATACTGAGGTAGTTAACTTGTTGGGGTTTGGCATTTCATACTGGGGCAGTTAATTGGTTAGGTTATGTTAATGATGGTTTAACGAGTTTCCGCAATTTGGGATTAATTTGTGGTGCCTTCCGTGAAAATTAAGTTTCGAATTTCGGGCCATGTGCGTAAAGGGAACATGGGAAGAAACGGGCTCTCGTCCGTTTTTTTTTTTTGAATGGACTAAGAATTATCTGCTGAGTAATGTTTTCCTCTTCCATTTTTTGGGCAAACGCACCGTTTGGCCGCGGTGAAGGTCCAAAGTTAGCAACGCGATGCGCCGGAAAGCATGAAACAGCGAAAGTTAGGCAAGTGAAACGCCAAACCCCAACCAGTTCATTACCTCAAGTGAAATGCCGAAGCCGGTTCCTAACCTAACCTAACCGAAAATAACAACAAACCCACACGTAAAACTGGCAATAACAACTCACCTATCTGAACTGTTTACGGGAAAAAAATATTAGCTGGGAACATGGGATGAAATCGGCCTCTCGTTCGTCAGTGCAAAGAGTATGGCTTTCATTAATTTCTGACGGTCAAACGAAGCCTTTGCCCCAAAAATTGTATGGCAAAATATTATTCAGTTGATCATTTTACGTCATTCTAGCCCAATGAGAGATCAATCGGTGAGGAGCCCTTATTTTTCCCATAAGCCACGTGAAGTAAACTTGTTCCCTCTATTGTTTATTTTACTATCGAAAGTGATCGTGGAATGAATTTATAATTCTGCCTTTATTCCGTTAGCTATGCACCTAGTATGCACTATCCCGTTGCCTCACACGTTTGTCGAATTGACACTACAACAAACTGTTACACTAAATAATCGATTATACAATAATTACCTGATTAGCAGGAGCCACATAACTACCCGAATTGCCAATATGTGTAGAATCCTAGGACAGCCTTCCCGGCGAACCGTAAAGGGGCCGCCATTTTTTTTCTAATGGTTCGTCAATAGCCCAACAACAGATAGAATTCGTTTTCCGTGCATGTTGTCAAAAGCTGAAATAAGCTGGGCCAGTTCCGGTTCAACTTTTTTTTCATACAGAAACATAATTAGCAAACATTTTTGTCAAGGACCTACAACCCTTCATATGCAAACGATTAACCATAAACTCTTCAATAACAATGCCTACAATTTGCTGGCACGTCTTCTAATCGAAATCATGAAAAATCGACTAATATTTCAGTCACTTCCGGCCAGATGCTAAAGGTGATAGGCATGACCCGTTCTATTAAACGACTGGAGTGGTACATGACGTCAAACAATAGCTCACGACGCAAGCCCCTTTTTCTCTCCGACTGTATTCCAATAGCTGCTTTATGCAATATATTCATAGGCAATTAAAAACTATACATTTTTACTTACAGCATTGTTGCAATAAGTACACATGAACACGCTGGGCGTTCCAGCGTCGTTGTGTGGTCGACGGGGAAAGGGACCCTTTGCAAGGGGTTCTGGGGGTTGCACCGCATGGCCCCATAGGTAGGGAGTCCCTGGGCCGGGTATTAGGATTCTGCCTGGCTACGGGACGGTTTTTGTTGTAATCCAATTACTCGCGCTTCGGTCCATTCCCCCCCCCCCCCCCCGTGTTCTCATGGGTACTAGAGTTAGCCGGCTTCTTGGGTTTCTTGGAGTCAGCCGGTCTGTTTGATTGTATTAGTCTGTAATTACTTTTTAGTTTGTAAGTTTGTGAGCGAATGGCTTGGGGCCTTATCGGCTGAATAAAATATCAATCAATCATGAACTCTTATTGCATTGTTGTACTACTCTTAACGTTGTTGTAAGAAGCCAATACGGAATTTACAAGGTCCGTTTACAACAATGAAAGCGACAAAAGAATGAAAGTAATTGTCAGAAAAACCCGCATTGAAACGACAATGGTGCAACAGTGGTGCAACAAAGGCGAGAGCAAACATGCGAGGTATACCATAGCGAGTAAAGATGCAACGATGCGCCGGGGAAAATACCTTTGTTTGCCAGGGATGTATGACACACAGGCATCCCAATTTAGGCACTAGACAAATAAATAAAAATTTTCAATTGGGATGGATTGCCCTCTAAATATGTATCGTTTGTTTTAAATCTGGGACATTATTTGTGTGGGACCGTTGAAGCTGGGGGATTTTCGCTTTTTTCTGTGGTGCATTTATGTTCGAAATTACGCTGCCTCACTTGCACTACTGCACTCGCTGCGGCTAACACATAATAACATCAGTGAGATATAGTGTGATAAAGATGCCAATAAATCTTTTTTGAACCTTACGAATATTTAATGCCAACCTTCCCCCCCCCCCAGTTTGTTTTCTTAGTTCAAAAACTTGGGCCTATATGTCAGAGTGCCTATTTGTCCGGGTGCATATTTGTCCAGTGCCTTAATTCGGGGACCTATGTGTCCAGTGCTTAATTATCCGGTGCCTATGCGACCGCGTGCCGTCCACCACACTGCCCAATTAGGGGTTGTGCGGCTCCAGGAGGCTAGGAGCCCAAAGACCCAAATTCAATGTTGTTTTGTTTTGTTTGGGAGCCCCTTTCCCCCAAGATTTTGTACTTGTTGAAGAGGGACCCAGCCTTTGGCCCTTGCACCCCTCCTTTGAAAAGCTAGTTGCAACACTGGTCCCCGAGCGATTTTCTTTCTGCCTTTCCCAGACAATAATATAACAGAGAAACTTAATTTGACGCCGCATTAACACACGATAAACCTTACCACGCCAATGTTTAAAACTGTGCATCCAGCACCACCCTTGATTACAACGGAGTTCAGTAAGGAACTAACATTATTAGCTAGCGAAACGTTGCTAATGTAGTATGTAGAGTGTAGACATTATATCTTTACGCACTGTAAGGCTTTGAACTTGTGCTTTCTTAACTTGCTTGCTGTAGTTTTAGTTTTTGTGTTTTAACCTTGTTTACATTTTTTTTTACTTGATACCACCCCAACTGGAGGACGAAACTTATGATTTTTTTGAACTCCTGCAGTTAATAATACCTTTACTCAACTAATTCCAACTTTAATAGGGCTGTTAGTAGCCAAGTATTTGTTTGGCTGCTTTTTAACTTATGGTAACAAACATAATGGTGACTATGGCCACAGTTCAATCTGCTGTGTGTAAGTTGCTGCATAATCTAGACACACGCTAATGTATCGCGCTAAGTTAGGCAACATACATCGCAACAAACACCACATCAATTCAATTGTCGAGGTTGTAAACGATTGTAGCGCGATGCCATAGCGTCATTGTCTTATATCCTGAAGCATAGTTAGGCACATTTCAGATACTTAGGGAAAAATAATAATGCGGTAGCTCGTGTAGGAATGCCAGCTAAGCTGCTTTCACATGAAAAAACGTGATTATTCATCGATACCGAGATAACAGGAATGCTTCCAGCTATGAAATTGGACGAATGGGTGCAGTACAATACGAACTGCGTACCTTTTATGGTTTGGTTAATGGGGGGCGTAACGGAGATGGCGTGGGAGGTGCACGGAAAAAAAAGCCTCGGTAAAAAAAAGCTGATGGAAAAAAAAGCTTCGGAAAAAAGCCTCGGAAAAAAAGCTGATGGAAATAAAGTCGCGGAAAATAAAGCTGATAAGGGGAAAAATAGCAAGACAAATTTGGTGTAAAATCGCCATCAAATACTGCCTAAACTTAGTTTCGTGTGCATTTATTATTCATTAGCTCGACACAAGTTATCTTAATTACCTTCGGAATCATTTACAGGAAAACTCGAAACCCCGAAGTTCCCCCCCCCCCCCCAATTCTTTTGCTGGGGAAGTGGTGTGGATGTGTGGAGAAAAGACTTCTTCAGTAAGAGAAAATTCGTGAAATCACGAAGTTCCCACCAAAATTGATATAGAAAGGGGGGGGGGGAGTGTCGGGAATCGTACATTTTCTACAAATTCCGTAACTGGGGAAGGAGGAGTGGACTACAGATAATTAAAAGAAAATTCGGAAATTCCTGTAACTTTTATTTTGAGTTATTTGATATTTCGTGCAAAAAAATGGGTACTTTTTCTGGAGTGTTTTCTCGGGGGGCCCCCCCCCTCCCAATCCCTCCCATACCAAAAAAAAAAAACCGATAAGGTTTATAAAACACGAGGAAATAAATTGTGGCAAGAGTGAATAAATCGTACGTATTAAGTAAAGCTTGCCGTTCGGTAATTCTTGGTCTTGGTCAGAACAATTGCGATTAGCTATGCTTATTAGCATGCCAGACGTGCTGCTGATAGTATTTCCAGTTAAGGCCACAGTCCATTGTTACGCATGCACATATTTAAAGGTAGTACATTTGTCAAATTTCCACCAGATTTTTGTTGCGTTATTACCCTCTCGGCTTTTTTTCGCGACTTTTTTCTCCCAGGCTTTTTTTTTCCATCAGCTTTTTCCCGAGGCCTTTTTTCCGGGGCTTTTTTTCAGTCGGCTTTTTTTTTCCACCAGCTTTTTTTCCGGGGCTTTTATTTCCATCAGCTTTTTTTTTCAGGCGTTTTATTCCGGGGCTTTTTTCCCGAGGCTTTTTTTCCTAGAATCGCGTGGGATGGCGAGTAAGTACGAAAATATTGTTATAACCATTGTTAGTATTGTAGGCATCGTCTCTAAGTGGACGGCCAAAGTTCGGATAATGACAACGTGTATACTGACGTGCGTGCCTAGACACACACTAGTGCAAAGAACGTTGCAAAGAAATTGTATTCATGTCCAATTCATGAAAACTAAACCAACTGTAAAAACAAAGCAAAATAAACAAAGCCAAAAACGGGTAAAGAGGCCACCAAATTGAGAGTGGTTCGGCCCTTCAAAGGAGTAACATCAACACACCAAATCTAACTAAATAAAACAAATTACTACAAAATTAAAACCAACCAAAAACCTATAAAGAGGTGACTAAGTTGAGAATGGTTCGGCCAATAGACAAAATGTAGTAGCAAATTGGTGAAAACCAATTTCTTGTTGATGTGGTACTTTATTACATTCTGCACGGTAGTGGAGTTGAGTCAATACACAATTAAAAAAAAAAAGGAGTGATATCATATCAAAAACCAAAACTGGTAAAAGGTGCTACAACGTTTTGAATGGTTCGGCCCTTCAAAGGAGTGATATCTACACACCAAAACATTCGCCAACTTAATCGCACCAATTAATACTTTGGACGTTAAATGAAAACATGAACATTGCTACCGAAAGTAGCACTGTTCTAGTTTTCATTTAACCTTCGAACTATTAGTCGGTGCGATTAACTGGCGAATGTTTGGTGTGTTGATATCACTCATTTGAAGGGCCGAACCATTCGGAACTTGGCAGCCCCTTTTAACAATTTTGTTTTTTGATATGTTTAAACAGCAGCAATCGAGCTTAAATTACTCATCCACCTTCAAGAGATTCGATACCAAAATTTCATTTCCAGATCAGATAAGCTGACCCCATTAGATACTACGCTGCAAAAGTAGGAAGCCTGGTTTAAACACACACTCCCCTTTCCATCACCCTTCTTCCTTTCTTAATTCCTTGGAAGGGAAATACATTACGGAATTCAACGTGTGGCTAAATAAGGAAGAAAAGGGGAAATGTGTGGTGTTAAGAAGCATATCACTTTTAAGGAAAATTGCGTAGTGATGTTAAATAGAATCTTGATTTTTACGCCCTATTTACCTTAAACTGGGGGTATCGGCTCCGCCCTGGACACATAGGCAGCCCAATTTAGGCACTGGACAAATAAGCACCAAGTTAAAAAAGTTTTTTTTTGGGGATGGATTGCCTCCAAATGGTCCGTGGAAAATTAAATAGGACGAATAGGCACTGACAAAATGTTGGTTTATAGCTTCTAAATTGTTCACCTTCAAGGTTAAGTAAATCCACCCAAAACCAAAACTGGTAGAAAAACCCGCCAAGTTTCCAAAAACGGTCGGCCTATGAAGGTAGTGATATCATTCCACCAAGGAAAGGCCGCCAAGGTTAATCCTATTAGCCAAGTTAATCGCACCGAATAATACTTTGGACGTTAAATGAAAACTAGAAGATTGCATTGGCGGCCTTTCCTTGGTAGAATGATATCACTACCTTCAAAGGCCGACCGTTTTTGGAAACTTGGCGGGTTTTTCTACCGGTTTTGGTTTTGGGTGGATATCACAACTTTCATAGGACTGTGAACGTACATAAGGTTACACCGTCTGTTTAGAATGCTTCAATCTCATTTGGGCACACATTGACTAACAATCGCTGATTTTGTTCGCGTCGCTCACTCAATCAGCGCATCCCCTTAAGTTGTTTTGTTTATCCCTGCAACTTCCCCTTAATTTTTCAAGATTTCGTTCACATTTAGTCATGCAGAAACCCCCAAAGGTCTCTGTTACTAACACAGCAGAACGCGAAGCATTTTTTTTTTTGGTTATTAACAAAAAAAACACCTTAGCTCGTGTATGCTCGTATTGTTGCGTAACCATCATCTAACGTGCATCCCTTTATTCTTACGCAATCCACGGCAACGTTAATGTTTCTTTATTTTGTCCTTCATTACAGTTCAGTTTTTAGTTCGTCCAGGCTTTTACAATAAAGCTAAGGACCAGTCTTGATTGTTCAAGCCATTGTTGCTTAAAATCTTTGGTTGCAACTTGGAAAAGAAACGAAATTTAAATTCTCCGGTGGCAAATTCCAAAACCTTCCCACGCATTTGTCCTGATCCCTACAACCCCCAAACCAACAAAAGGACCATCCTCAGATCACCATGCATCCGTGTGCAAAAATTCAGGTACGTAGGTCTTCGCAATTTTGCGCTAGCCATGAGCAAAAAGTCTATGGAATTTAACATGGGAAAAATCTTACTAGCTAGCTAGCTAGCTAGTAACATAAAAACAACGTTATTGACGCATCTTTTTCTCTATGATTGGTGGACACTCATCCTTTAAATTTTAGTTTTTCTCAATCTCTGACCCTTCCCCTTACATTTTCACAATTTGAAACATTTCTGTCGCATTGGGATTTATCCTCAACATGCCAAAATATGCTTTCAGTTGCACATGTCTGCTAGTTAGCCGCCTTTTTATCATTAACAATCAATTTTTAACAATCAGTGTCTACAATGGGATAATCTACTGTTACTTGGCGGCGACACACTAGTGTATGTCTAGATATATAGGCCTGGCCTAAAGTTTAACATTATAAGTCAATGAGAAAATTGGCTAATTCTGCAAAAGTGATTTTTGATCAGTTTAAAATATTGCTTTTTACATTATCTAATTTTGTACTCTCAGAGACCACCAAATTGAAGCCAAAATAAAAAACTTTTTTTTCACGAACAAAAAAGGCATTTTTGTCGATTTTACGCCTTGAATTAAAACGAAGTTTACGGACAAAGTATTTGTTTTAAATTTATTTCTGGCTTCTTTTAATGGTCTCTGCGATGTACCAAATTAGATAATGTAAAAAACTGTATTTTAAACTAGTCAAAAAATTTTTTTCAGAATTAGCGATTTTTCTCAGTGACTTATAATGTTAAACTTTAGGGCCAGGTGGACACCTCAAAAATTATTTTAGAAAGTTTTCCTTTACGGATAGTGATTAGGAGGTCGAAGACCAACTTTCCCACACTATCACGATTTGAAATTTTAAAAAAAGCTATTTTTTTTAACCACCCTAAATTATACAGGGTGTAACCAAAAGTCCCAAGTCCCCTTTTGAAGGGGTTGAATGAAAACAGTGAAACCGTGGCAATGTGGTTTTGGTTAAAGGATCTACCCTTGTATACAACCGTAATTTCGCCTCACCCCGGGGGGGGGGGGGGGGCACCAACTCAGAAATTTCCAATGGAATGGGGGTAAAGGAATACCTCATTTGAAAGGTCTTTATTAGGTGAGTAAGATGCCGCAATGAGAGCGTCGATACTACGAGCCCATCCAAAATAGCGGCCGGTCAAACATTACGATTTTCGTCTGTATCTCTGTTACTCAGGCTAAAGACATCGTAAAGGGACGTAGGTGGCAGCAAAATGCTTCGTTCAATTTGGTTGGATTACACCCACAACGTCTTCTGCAGTTTAAAATCCAGAGTGTGTGCTTCAGTGCCCCCCCCCCAAAAAAAAGCTTGAGGTCAATGAGCATGTACAGAGGAGAGCAGTTTGGTCTGCTAACGATGATTAACTACAACAATTAAGAATCACGGTATTGTTGTGTTCAATTCAATGCACTAGATTGGTGGTTTGGCATTTCGTTTAGTTTAAGATTAGCGTTAAGGTAGGGTTAGTCTTTAGAAGGAGTGTGTAGCTTTGTGGCTTGTAGGCTCCAGTAAGATTGAATAAATAAATAAATAAATGCACTAGATGCACAATGACTTGTTGGGTTCTGCCGGGCTACGGGACGGTTTGTGTTGTAATCCAATTACTCACGCTTGGGTCCGTCCCCCCCCCCCCCCCCCCCCATCGTGTTCTCATGGGTACCAAACTTTTTGCTCTCCTCTGTACAGTACCGCTCATGAATAAATGGACAAAATCAACA
This sequence comes from Lithobius niger, assembly GCA_023313725.1. Lineage (NCBI taxonomy): Eukaryota > Metazoa > Arthropoda > Chilopoda > Lithobiomorpha > Lithobiidae > Lithobius > Lithobius niger. Next base: position 15,470 of record JAHWFP010268229.1, on the reverse strand, counting down.
ATAGATGTGCTGGACCAGTCTGCTGCTGTAAACGGTACGAGCACTTCCATTGTTCCAAGAAATAGCGATACCAGTACAGACTATTGCCGAGCGACTATTACCAGATATTTCTTTTTCTCTAAAAAAGTCTGGTAATGTTCAAAATTGAGCCGGTTTAGCCATACAAGCATTAAATTGCTTCGGCAGACTTAGGCTCAAATTGAATCAATTAAAAAAAATAATGCCCATATTAACTAATGTAGACCAGTGCTGCTATAACTGTGTTTTCTTGATGAGGGGGGGGGGGGGTGGAGGAACACGTATCTTAATGTGGTAAGCAAATGTTCGACAATATTCGTATTGCCGATTATTTGCTGCATATATACTTACCCTCCGTTCAGCTCTGGTGTCATATCACTCCTTTGAGAGGCCGGGTTTCGTCAGAGATTTTGTTTCCCGGTTAGAGTTATAATGCCCCCTGACTAGGCGTTTCTTCGTATTGAGCAACCCATGTACAAGGTAACTCGGTTGGCAGAGTTGAAACGTAATGCCCAACGATGTCTCACTTTTTTTATTTATTTTTTAAACTTTCACGACTTTAATATTAACCTTGAATCTGATGAATAATTTAGAAGTTATAAGCCAAAATTTATCAGTGCTTAAATCGTTCTATTTAACTTTTCCACGGACCTTTTTCCCTCGGATCTTTTTTCCCAAACCATCCACGGACCTTTTTTCCCCCGGACTTTTTCTACCGGACCCTTTTTCCACGGATCTTTTTCCCGCTGACCTTTATTACCGGACCTCTTTTCTCGGACCTTTTTACCGCTTGTATGGCTGAACCGGTTCAATTTTGAACATTACCAGACTTTTTTAGAGAAGAAGAAATATATGGCAAAGGGAGATGCCAACCTGGGGATTCGATTCGGGAAACCTTCGATCATCGTAGGGGCCGAAAGATTTTCCAGAATTGGCAAGAATGGTTCCCATAACCACTGAAGGAGCATGGTAGCCTCTCACGCTACCCTGGCCAGCAGTCCTAGTGGGGACTTTGCCAAGATACCCTTTCTAGGGGTCCCCTTGCCGAAGTCCCCTGTTTTACAATCAGAGTAATCTTTTGTGTTCACACTATCCAGGGTGTCCCAAAAGTCCCAGTTCCCCCCCCCCCCCTCACAACTTTTGAAGGGGTTGAAAACAATGAAACCCTGGCAATGGAGGTTTGGTTAACGGATCTACCTTTGTGTACAACCGGCGTTTTGCCTGCCCCCCCCCGGAATGGAATAGGGGTAAAGGAACACCTTATTTGAAAGGACTTCAATAGGCGAGTAAAGTACTGCCTATGGCAGGCAAGCCATTCCGTCTTTTATTACAAAATTACAGATATCTGTAATTTATTTAAAGATATCTGTAATTCTTTTAAAGATATCAGTAATTCTTTATAGATATCAATAATTGAATTACTCAATAATTCAATTACAGATGTCAATAATTCATTTAAAGATATCTGCAATTACCGACATCTAGTGGACAAAAATGTAACCAACGCCAGAAAGGAAGAAATTTTCGTCTCTACCTCTAAAGCATCTCCGCAGGCACAGAGGGGGTTGTTTCCTGTTGCCAACCGCCAACCTAATAAGACAGCGTATTAAAATTGATATAATTTGTAACACACAAATAGAAAAAAATACAAAAAGCACGCAACTGATAAAAATGATTTGGTCTTTATTTAATATTAAATATGTTAGCCTCATCCAAAAAATGGTTTAAAAGCAAGATAATGACAATTCCGTCACACATCTACTGATATATCTTGATTCAATTAATTACCAGGAATCAGTCTTACTCGTCCTTGTCCAACCCACACATCGTTTAAAACTGAACAAGTGAGGAAGTGAAACAAAATACAGTAACAAAAGCTGCATTGTATTGGTCATGTAGTGCGTTTAATCAAAAGCACTCTTAACTACGGGTATCGTAGTAAACAAGAAATAGCGGACCACTACATTACAGTTACATTGATAAAGAAGTCATTTAGAAACCATTCGGCAAAGTGAGAAATTCAGAATGAAAAAAAAATAACATATACCTCAAAATGTGAAAAATAGCAACACAAGTGTTTACAGGCACTGTAATACCAAAGCCGAAACACTTAGTTTTTACAAACAAACAAAAATAGTGAAAGAAAAAAAATAATGAATAGACTGCAAAAGCTAATATCAGTGAAATTAACAAGGCAAAACATTAAGGAACAATAATTTCGAAAGGAAATTACACAGTGGCACGTTAAGACAGGCTGATTAGGCATGGCCTATGACCCTATATTTTTGTCTTGTATTATGAAGAGAATGCATTTTTCAGAACTTGAAAAATTAGGCTCAACGAAATTTAATTTAAAAAAATAACTTCGCACCACTCAGTTGGACGTTACTGAATGGAGTATGAAAAAGGTAAAAGATCAGCTATAGGCCCGAATTGACAGCCCTGGGCCCGAAGTATCATGACCTGTTAAAAGGCCCCAAACACAATTGGGGGGCGGGGGGTAGAATTATGCCCGAGATCGCCTGAAAGATTTATCATAATTACATAAAAATAATTTGCGTGTTTGTATTTTTTAACAGAATCTACCGTTTCTGTTTTTGCGATTAGTTGCGACTTAGCCGAACAGAACAAACGCATCAGAAAAAAGTTTCCTTTGCTTCCCAACTTCCTTTGCCTGCCTGGTGAAATTCGAGCCAATGCAACTGACCTTTCCTATAACAAAAACAATAATAGGAAAATAAAATCGACCAAACAATTCGGGTTTCAGCAGTTGTCTTTTCCGTAGCTTTTTTTTGCCGTTAGCAGGTTTTTTGTTCAAGCTTCTTTAACCGTAGTTTTTTTTTCGGCACGGTCCCAACTAGCGTTCTGAATCTCGGCTCCATGTGGCCAATTGTCGAACGAGTGACTATTTTTACTCTGCGGAAAACGTACGTTGAAAATTACGCTTTAAGGATTTTACCTACGGAATATGTTTGAAAAGTATCTCGTGTGCTGAGATTCATTCAAACACATGTTAATCCGCAAGCAGTAGCGTTTAAACGAACTGGAAGGAGGTTTGCATCTCGAACAAAGGCCATCTGGAGTAGAAATTACACTTCTTGCCACCCGGTTTCGCGCAAGTTATCATAGTCCGGTTCAATTAGTACTTTAGGTCGGAAAAAATTCCCGTAAAGATGAAACTTGGCAAATATGTCCAGAAATACTACCCGAGTAACATACTAAAAGTCCCCTAAAATCCCATTGGATCTTTCGCCGCCATTTTGAAAAAATGACCACCGCCGGAAACCAAATTGTATATTTTCTTAAATATTGTACGAACTATCACTAATACCAAAAATTTTATAGAGAAATAAATTAAAGATAACAAAAATCTGTACAAGAAATGTCCCTGTGATGTTTTCGTTAAAACCAACCGTTTTTTTTTTTTTTTTTGCCCTGTTTACTGAAAACGTGATGAATTTTGAAGAAAAGCCCTCCGCCAGCTACCAAATTATCTATTTATTGGCGTGAGGGACTGTAAAAAGTTTCACATCTAACAACCAATTTGCACCTTTGGTTTCAGTTAGTACATGGTCTGAAAATCCCGGGTTAGAATTTTTCATGTCTCTCCCCCCCCCCCCAGCGGCCCCCCCCCCCCCAATAAAAATCCGATTTATTTTGGCTGTAACTCTTTTTCTTTAACCGTCAACAAATCAAAAGCATAATGTAAAGTATAAACGTTCAGCACATAAAATTGATATACTTATTTTACGTAAAGTTCTCTTGCGACCCCTCTAATAGCTCGAAGTGGAAATGCTAGGACTTTCTGCAAGGTGCGGATCTATTCTTCACATCTATCCTAACAAAAATTGTCTACCATAGCTAGGGAACGTTCTACGCTCATTTAAATGTTAAACGAGGTAATGGCGTAGCGGCAAAAAACTGCGATTGGTGATTTTCTAATCAACGTGCTCTTGTGGGCCCTCTAATAGCCCGAGATGGACATGCTTAGGATATTCTGAAAGGTGGCGTTCTATTCTTTCCATCAATCGTAACTGAAATTGTTTAGGTTAGATAGGGAGCGTCCCAAGCCTATTTTAAGGCACAACTGCACTTGGTGTAGCGGTATTTCAAAATGCCATTGTAATGGTCATATTTGTATATAAGCTAAACAATTTCTGTTAGGATTGGTGGAAAGAATACATCCTCACTGTTCTGAAAATCCTAAGCATTTATATGTTGGGCTATTACAGGGCTCGCAAGAGCACTCTGAATTCGAAAATCACCATACACTTTCGCCGCTACGCCATTACCTCTTCACCTTTAAATGGGGGTAGGGCAATATCTATCCAAGCGAAACAATTTCGGTTACAATTTATGGAAAAGTCGATCCCCATCTTTCAAAAAATCTTAAGCATGGCCACTTCGAGCTATTTGCTCGAACACTTCGAACACGAAAATCACTATAACAACCAATTGGGAAAAAGGGAGTATTCCCCGAACAAATTAAGGGCGATATACTTTAAATACGATTTTGGGGTTCAAGGGTAGCTTTTACGTGAAAGATTTATCCACCCAAAACCAAAACTGGTATAAGAGCAGCCGCCAAGTTTCCAAGAAGGGTCGGCCTTTCAAAGTAGTGATATCATACAACCAGGGAAAGGCCACCAAGGTTAATCCTATTAGCCAAGTTAATCGCACTTACTAATACTTCGAAAGTTAAATGAATATTTAAGCTAGCGGTAGCAATCTTCAAGTTTTCATTAAGCGTCCAAAGTATTATTCCGTGCGATTAACTAGGCTAATAGGATTAACCTTGGCGGCCTTTCCCTGGTTGAATGATATCACTACTTTGAAAGGCCGACCCTTCTTGGAAACTTGGCGGCTGCTCTTATACCAGTTTTGGTTTTGGGTGGATATCACAACTTTCATAGGCCTGTGAATACAAAAAATTCCTCTGTCTAATAGTCACCTCTACCTTTTTTGTGTGGAGTGTCTATAGATTTTCTAATTCATAATTCTTACGTTTGTTATTGCCCAATTAGCCGTTACACCAGCCAAATAAACATGGTTTGGCGTGTTGTATGCCCATGTTTCGCATGCTTAAATCTATTTAATACGATTTATGAGCGCACTGGCTAATAAACGCTGATTTTCGTTTGCTTCGCGCACTCAATAAGCGCATCCCCCTTAACTTGTCTCTCCCGAGGTTAACGTTAATCATTCAATCATGAACACATACTACAAACTCACGGAATGATAAATGTTCATACAGTTCTAATATTCTGGTGGCAAACGAAGATTACAACTAATCAACTCGCCAGCTGTTTAAAATTACTCGCCACTTACACTAGACTGCAAGAACAGTAAGTCTACATAATATAAAATGTCCACGTCACGTTATTGAGGACACTTTTTCTCCATAAAAAGGACACATTCCCACCTGTGCTGACGATGTGCATTTTGTTTCCTAATCTTCTTTCCAGCAAAATTGTCCCTTTTATCGTACTGGGGCAGATAATTCAGTTTAGATTCGTGAACCGTAAAAAAAAAAGACCAAACCTTTGCAAAACAAGGTAAAGATAAAAGATAAAGATATTCTGTCTCTTAGTGAACCACCTATTTGCAAAACAGTGCATTCTGACAACATAAGTACTGAAACGACAAGCGTGCAACACTTAAGGATGTTATAATCGACTGTTGAATGACAATACAAACAATGGTTACAACAATAATTTTGCAATTACGAGCTACTTCAGGGCCACGTGCTTTTAGCTGCAACCCCCATTTTAGAAAAAGGCACTTCCCCATATAACGCTTTACCAGTCTGCCGAAATTTAGATCTGGCAACTTACCCTAATGAGCTGTAGACGCGTCGTTATGAGAATTAACATGGGAGCCTGCGGACTAGTTACTAAGTTACTAATTAGTTACTAGTTACCAGTAACACAAACCAACGTTATTGAGGACACTTTTTCTCCATGAAGGACACGTTCCCACATTTTCGTGTTGACGTTATCATGTTACTGGACCCAAGACACCTGATTCAAACGATTTGCAAAGATTTCTACCGCATGGGGAATTTTTACACCAGTATGCTGAAATCACGTATAAGTTGGTTTCAGTTAAAAGACACAGTCTGCTAGTGAGCCACCATCTGTCAACAATAACACTCTATTTATGCTCTGACAATTAAGCTCCAACAACAATAAAACGTCTACTTGGTGGCGACACACTAGCATGTGTCTAGATATAACTTTTGTGTGCTGATGGTTTTAGCTTCACATTATGCTTTTGATTTGTTGACGTTTACGAGTTAAAACAACAAAAAAAGTTTTGGGGAGGAGGGTGGGGCATGGAAAATTGTGACCCGGGATTTTTAGACTCCTCTACCCATGTACTAACTGAAACCAAAGGGATTGGTTGCCGGGTGTGAAACTTCTTTTTTCAGCGACCACATGTCCCTACTAAATAGATAATTTCGTAGCCCGCGGCGACCATTTCTTCAAAATTCATCACGTTTTCATTAAACCAGTATATTGCAAAACAACGGCTGGTTGTAAAGAAAACATCATAAGGACCTTTCTTGTAGAGATTTTTGTTATCTTTATTTATTTCCTTTCAAACTTTCGGTAGGAGTGATAGTTCGTGCGATATTTAAGAGAATATATTATTTGGTAGCTGGCGGCGGCTATTTTTTTAAAATGGCGTCAAAAGCTCCAGCGAGATTTTCAGGGACTTTCAGTATGTTACTCGGGGAGTCTTTCTGGGCATATCTGCCAAGTTTTAGCTTTATGGGAATTTTTCCAAACTTGTATTTTCAAAAGCATTTTCAAAAAATGCTCTAATTGCACCGGACTGGGTAACATTTCTTCTAAAAAGTGTTTTGCAGGTGGTTTGTTAGGAGACTACCACCCTGCACTTTTTGTTAAGAGTTCATATTCAGAAAGAAGTAACTCAATCCAGTCCTCATTAGGCGTTATAGTCAACATGCAGTTGCTAAATGAAGGGTTGCCAGCAATGACATTTGGAGGGGGCGGGGGGAGAATGGGAAAACAGAATTTCATTTAGAAAGTATTCTGTAGGGCCCGAACTTTGCTTCAGCCCAATGTGCTACGATAATATTAATGGCGAATCATGGAAAAAATAACATTGAAAATGAAATTGCTGGGGAAAATAAATGGCCTGAGTCAATGAATGCATTGGAAAAAAATGACTAAGGAAAAATGTCATTTTCTGGTCAAAGTTTTACCTAGCTTGGTAAAATTCGAACTAAGGCAACTGACGTAACGAACCTACGATACCCTGATAACACCATGGAAAAACAACAAAAACACTAACTTTTTTGTATTGGTTTTTTTTTCCCCATTCATAATTTTTTAGTAACGCTTCTCCCTCCGGCTTTTTTTATTCCTCTTTTCATAGGCCTTTTTTCTGCGTTTTTTCTTCCGTTTTTTCCTTTAATTTTTTCCTAAGGTTTATTTTTCCTGTTTTTTTTTATCCTTCAGCTTATTTCCTGCATCCTATTTTTTTTTGGCGCTCTTCGTTTTTTTTTTTTTTTATGGTTCAGGGCTAGTGCCTACAATGCATTTTTTTTAAAAATAGTTAACATGTAGAGTGAATTAAGTAACGTTAACCCGGTACCCATTACCCATGGCCTATGTCCAAAAGTGGATGGTAAGGAAAGGATTCAACAGCCATATTTTGTGTGTGTGTGTTGGGGGGGGGGGGCAAATTTACGTAGAAATTTTGTTGTCGATTCTGAACATTGCTTAGAATATTGTGATTAACTGCAGCCATTGGCATCATACCCAAAACCTAGTTCCTAACCTTACGCACATGTAAAATAGGCAGTCCACCTAGCATAATTTACAGTTCGTATTCAAAATGAAGCACGTACCAACACGGTCCCGACTAGGCTAAGTTGCTGGTAACTGAATGGAGTTGTAGCCACCATTTTTTTTGGGGGGGGGAGGAGAATTATAAATAAAAATTCTAGTTAGTTCAGGAATATTGCCATTATCTACAATCTTTTCACCTATCCCCAGAAGCTAGTTCCTGACCTAAAGCTGCGGTTTATTTAGTAGCCCAGCCTGCATATTTCACATTTCATATTCAGAATGAAGTAACTTTCAATCCCATCTATCAAATCTTGTGTTTTTTCCATGTGTCGAAGCTCCATGTCGCAGTAAATTGGGCTTGAGCTGCTCGATCCGTCTTCGTTCGTACTGAACGCCAGCCATTGCTTCCATCACAATCGCGTTTGCTAAGGTGCCCTATTTACATGCTCTTTGTATTTTTTCTATAGTTTTATGTTAACACTTTGCTCCCAGGCGAGTCTAGTCTGTAGTAGGTAGCAGGTTGTTCCCCCGACCCCCACCGACGAAAAGTTATTAAAGGATTAGCGCCAGCCCGCGATTGTAAGGAGTGGGCCGGGAGTTGTCGACAGAGAATACAGCCCCTTCTGCGCCTGAGGCAATGCTTTAACGGAATGTTTGTAGGGAAAGGGTAGCACGCATTCCTTTTCTGGTTTTGGTGATATCAATAAATGGTGCGTATTTACAGATATCTTTAAATAAATTATTGATATCTGTAATTGAATTACAGATATCTCTAATTCATTTAAAGATATCTGTAAATACGCGCCATTTATTGATATCAATAATTCAAATATAGATATCAATAATTCAATTACAGATATCAATAAATGAATTACTAATATCAGGAGGAAATCAATGCTGGGAGTACACAACTGTAACACATACCATAGAATGCGGCAATTGTCGTTTTGGAATGGGGCTTCACCACAACACGTAAACCCCAGCCTAAGCGAAAATATCAGATTTTCTTGTCAATTCTGTAGATTATTTCAGTTTATACGCTTGTATCGGCAGCCGTTGCTGGCGTTTGAGCTGCCACCATCCTGTGCTGATGCGCCGGACGTTTGTGGGTAGACCAGGCAGACGCCATTGATTGAAGACTAAGGTCATCGGCCCCAGCTCGGCGCCGGTATGGAGTGGTGGACTGTTCCTGGGCCTGTGGCGGATGTCCTTACAGAGGAGCTCCCAAGAAGTTCGAGTCAAGTTCAGACTGTATTATTATAGGCCAATGTGCGCATGCATGCCATGACGTGCATTGTAGTCATGGTGTCATGCTTTGTTTGTCATGCATGGTTACCATTGGTATTATATTCATTCCATTCCAATTCCTCCAAACTGCAACACGTAGGAGTGGAAGTCTTAATTTATACGCCTTTTGGACCACCAAATATTTCGATCTTTTATACCAAAATTATTCTGCAACATACGTAAGTCTATGTATTTACCACCAATACTTTTCCCTAATCTTTAAGTCCAGCCAACCGCCAATGTAAAACCGCAAGGGTTATTCCGTGTGTAAGTCGGGCGAGCATAAAATTGCAACCTCCATCGCAATAAAAACCCAATGGAACCAAATAACCAGCGTCATTTTTACATGCCAAGCCATAACATCAACTACCACTGAACACCTGTCAATACATTGTGGTGCATTCGGCCAAACTAAATGCGGTATTCTAAAATATTAATGCATCCGTGGTAGAGCTTCGTTTTGCGGTTTAAATTAGGGAAAATTAGCCCCCCCCCCC
>JAHWFP010268228.1:162-12467 GCA_023313725.1 Lithobius niger | reverse complement strand
CTGTTTAGCACTCCACGCAGTACGCGAAGAGATTTCAATATTTTATATAGTAAAGGATTTATTTACACGAACTATGGATTGAAATACAAGTTAGACCTATTTTCACAATAATGATGACGCTCTGCTTCCGTTTTGCTTACCCAGTAGTTGAAACTGAACAGAAAACACGTCAAGCGCTCACGCGCGGTGTTTTTATCATCTTGGGAATGCAATCAGTGACTGGGAATTATTATCTTTATGAGCTACACTTAAATTACGTTCGAGTACTTGCTGCTGGAATGCCATGTTGCGTTAAAAACAAAGGACCAAGGCGAAAAAGTTGGTTTCAATACAGGGTGTCTACCAGTCAGAAAAAAAGTCAGGAAATCAGGAAAATATCAGGAAATTGCACGTAAGGTCATGCAAATGATCAATTTGAAACACCAGATTTCACCGCTGGTATGTGAGGACGATATTATTTTCTCTTAAATAGAGTAAAGTTGGCTAAAATTAAAATACTTCGAACTCGGCTTGGGTAATATACAGACTGTTATTGTGCGCGTAGCCTATCTTGAGTCCTGCAGTATTTTATGAGCGGCTACATCTTCCATGGAAGGAGCAGCTTTAATCGACGGCCGCCATTGTTTTTGTAACCATCGAGGATATCAACAAGGTGCTCTGCTACCGAAAACATACAATCGATTGTTTGTATTCGTTCTGGGGCGAACTCAAGATAGGCCGCGGACACTATAATTTTGATTCAGCATCTTTTGTTTTGTTCTGTTAGGCCTAGTATATAGGGAAGTTAAGACCTAAATGAGCAACCATGTGCTGTTATCACGGCACTTTTTACTAATATATTATGCATTTAGAAGTGATTCTCACACGACAAAAGAATAAATACCACCAAGCTCGAAAGTTGGTCTGTTAACAGAAACGTTTTATTTTTAATATTTTGATAGAATTTTTGAACGGGTAAGGCTTACCATTCTTGCACCCTTCCTGCGTGTCACGGAAAACAGTGTTCGGGTTTCACGGCGGATTTGTGTATAATTCAGGGTTGATATGTGTCTAATTTTGTGGGTTTGGTGGACAACACGGCTGTGGGAATTCCGTGCAGAAGCAACACGCTGTTTAAAAAAAAAAAAAAAAAAAACTGGCTTCTTTCAAATTCCCTAACTGAGAGCAGCCACTCAAGGTTTTCTCTAAAAAGTCAGTGAGCCAGCAGAAAGTACAAAAATATTAGGAAAAAGTCAGGAATTTTCAATGTGGTGTTTTGATCTACATCCTGTAATACGGTATGTGGTGAATTATTAGCGGTAATTTATTGTTGACCAGCTGAAGCCTGGGGGGTACCGTTGCAACGTTGGTATGGTTTGGTCACTCATGTGTGTGTGTCAGTGCTTCACCAAACTAAGTTTCCTCAATCATTTTTGCGCACACTGGCAAACAAACGTTGGTTTTAATTCACTTCGCTCCCTCAATCAGCGCATCCCCCTTCAGCCGCTCCATCTGAGGTTTACGATGGAGCCGGGATTTTTTAAAAAATAAACAAACCTGGATTACTGAAATTCCTGATTTTTGGCTTTCTGTCCTGTTTCTGTCCTGGTTTGCGTAAATATACCAATGGAGCTAGGATTGTTTTAAAAATAAACAAAACTGGATTATGGAAATTCCTGGATTTTTGGCTTTCTGTCCAGTTTCTGTCCTGGTTTGCGTAAATATACCAATGGAGCTGGGATTGTTTTAAAAATAAACAAAACTGAATTATAGAAATTCCTGGATTTTTGGCTTGCTGTCCTGGTTTGCGTAAATATACCAATGGAGCTGGGGTTGTTTTAAAAATAAACAAAACTGGATTATAGAAATTCCTGGATTTTTGGCTTGCTGTCCTGTTTCTGTCCAGGTTTGCGTAAATATACCAATGGAGTTGGGATTGTTTTAAAAATAAACAAAACTGGATTATGGAAATTCCTGGATTTTTGGCTTGCTGTCCTGTTTCTGTCCTGGTTTGCGTAAATATACCAATGGAGCTGGGATTGTTTTAGAAATAAACAAAACTGGATGATGGTAATTCCTGGATTTTTGGCTCTCTGTCCTGTTTACGTAATAACCAAAATTGTTGCCGTTTGTCACTGATTGTTTCGCTCACAGATATATTTCATTTTTGTTCTCAATTACCAAACAATTTTTCGTTGGTTGATAAAGCGGTTACACATTTCTCGTGCACCTAAATTAGTAGCAGTATAGTCTCGTTGCACCTAAATAATTGTTCGCAGTGGTCGTTTGAGTGGTTAACTGGGAGAAAAGTTTGTGTAATACAACATTTTTTTGCAAAGCAAAAATGTCAGACAAGGATCATTAGTGTCACTTACTGCCAACCTAAATTATATAAAAACCCAATAAAATTTCACTAACAGTGCGGAAAAAGAAAACAAAGTTGGGCGTTAGTAAGTTGGTCTATACAAAAAAGGCATCAAATCCTTTAAGTTTAACAAAGGTCTGAAGACACTAAGGCCGCCCGCGCACTGAGCGACTTGGCCGCGCGGCCAGGTTGCTGCAGCCAATGGAAATTATTAGTGCGTGGTTTTACATAAACGGTAAACATTCTCATTGGCTGCAGCGACCTGGCCGCGCGACTAAGTCGTTCAGTGCGCGGGCGGCTTAATAGACCCCGCCGTAACAGTTTCGTTTTTTAGGGAGTTCCGTAAGGGGACCACGCTTACAACGAAAAAATGTCCTCCTACATTTAACCTTGATGGTTGTGTAACTTATTTAAGACTGTGGCCCCCGCGTCCTGTGCTCAGGAGAAAAATAAAAAAAAAAGGGAGGTAAACTCTAAGAAGACCATTGAACAGCTTTGAGAACCATGACGAGGTCAGCTTTTAACCGGGGAAGTTCCAAGGAAGCGATTTTTATAGTTTTTAATCGTTGGGAATAGTTTACGTTTCGCACACCCGGCAACCTTTTGGTGAACTGCTTCTGTATTGACTCAATTCGGTCAATATCCTTGAGAAGATTGGGGGGACCACACCGGCCTCAATATTGTACTGCGGTAGATAACTGACTTGGACAGCATGCCTTCGAACCGTTCAACTTCGCTTACTTACTGATATCTGGTGTGTACTGAAATATAGTCTGTGTGCACCTTTCGTGCTCACAGTATTCGTTTGTATAAGTCTGGTACTTATTCGATCATCATCGGATTTTTACTCTAAAGTGTACCTGTTAGTTACCATCTATTATTGTGCCAATCAGTGAATGACCGTGTGACACACCGGAGTTATTTAAACCTGTGTATGATAATTAAAATTCACTTGTCATCGCAACCAACACCTTGTGTCCCTTCCTTAAGTTAGGGTGAGTTGCCGTTTGGGCGTGTTTCTAAACTGGAGGGAAGAGTGAGATGGATCCCTCTAAGCCACGCCCTCAACGTCACCAAAACCGATCAGTTTAGAAACACCACTGCCTCACTTGTCGTTCTCAATATTAGAAAAATTAGCAATAATCACTGCCACATCTATTTTTAGCGAGAGTAATGTTAGTAAGAACATAATACCAATGCTTATTAATCTCTGTATAATTGGATTTTGTTTCTAAATTTAGACATTTTCCATATCTCACTTCCCTCCAGTTTAGAAACACGACCATCTCAGCTACTAATGCGTGATGGCAGCCATGTTGGATCAGTAAGTGAGAGAGAAAAAACTTGTCTCACTTTCCTCAGCAATATCTCCGCTCCATGACGTCACGCCTACGTAAAGTGGGAGGAGTTTGGATCAGTCGTCTCGAGTTAAGTAACACTTTTCCTCACTTCCCTCAGACATCCCTCTAGTTTAGAAACAGCAGGTTTAGCAACACAAGTATTTTGTTTTTATCAATATCCGAACGACCGATTTCGAGAATTCAGTCTGTAGAGAGCACTAAACATGGACGAATATAAGCGTAGCAGACGCCTTTGCGTTTCCTAGGGAAAGTGAAAGTGCGGACAGCAAACAGCACCACCTTTTCTAGTGTCCGGCCGCCAGAACTAAAAGGTGAAGCCAGTTGAAGAAAACGCAACGTCATTTTTTATTCATAGCAGCCATTAGAACGTAAGGTGAGCAAGGTGCACACCACCGGTGGACGGGGAGGGAAGGGGGGTGGTGATTTAGTTACTCAGTCTTTGGGATGGGAGAATAAAAACCTCCGTTACGATTTCTTTCGTTTTTATGCAGTGACAATATTGTAAGGAAAGTCTTGCAAGACGAAGAAGAACGGCAGCCCGATATTAGCACTGTTAGACTGTGCGATTTAACTTTTCCTAATAGGATTAACCTTGGAGGCCGTTTTCTGGTTGAATATCACTATACCTTCAAAGGCCGACCTTTTTGAAAACCTTGTATTAGCATAGAACAAGATATGAGCAAAATCAACACGGGAATAGTTTAAAGATAAAAATGTAGCCAACAAGTGCACAAGTAAAACAACAAAACGCGACGTTTCGGAGATAAATGCATCCAGTTATCAGTGTGGATATCAGCTCAAAGGATTTATACAAAAATAAAAGAACAAACAAGAATAATCATGTTATGGCAGACACTCCTAATAATTGGTTCATTTGAGTTAGGTGTCATTTGGGTTAAATATGTGGGTGAGGAGATCTGCAGGCTTCCCCAGTGAACCGTCCATTTGATGGGCCAGGTTGTCCGCAGCCTCATTCCCAAACACTCCCAAGTGCCCAGGCACCCAGGCCGGAGAGACAGAGACACCGGTGTGAGAAGCCTGAATAATCTCCAATGCAATGGGGTGGGAGACAAGAAGATCTGAAACACCACCGCAGAAAACCGAAACCCGCAGCAGAATCAGAAAAAACACAGAACCTCGGCAGCTGTAAATCAAGGTCGACTTCAAGAGCAATAGTGATTGCAATTAGTTCACCAAGAAATGCGAAAGGCAGGCCAGCCAGAACATAGCTGATCCCAAGGTGCAACCCCAGGATGGAGGTCCCTACCCCACCCTCGTAAACCCAGGGATGGAAGGACGCATCACTGAAAATATCCACAGAAGAGAGAGCGCCTCGAAGAGCACACCTGGAACGAACCCCAAAAGGAACATGAAAGTCAGCAAAGGCCCTAATGTACACCCTGCGGAAGGTGGATACGAAGCCCAGCCTTGTCATCTGCTTGTTCGTGGCAAAAGACTTCAGAACCGTCAAACAAGAGGAGAAATTCTCCCACAGAGCAGCAACATCAATAATGCAGGTTATCCCTGGATCCAACCGAACACCAAGGTACCTGACTTTGTATTTAACCACAGTTCCTCCAACAGTTATAGACCCTCACAACACTGACCCTTCCTTAAAATCATCAGCTCTGTCTTAGGGCCAGACAACACAAGCTCCCTAGTGGCCAACAGCTGAGCTCCCCTGGCGCAGACTTCAGAGTAGCTCTGACTTCAGAGTAGAGAGAAGCAAGGGCTGATCTCTCCCTACAACTCACACAGACACATCATCAACATAAGTGACAGCATTTGCCAGGAGGTTCATTTCAATCAGAACAGCGTTAATGGCTACCGCAAGACCTGCTGAACTCGGGCAACTCTCATGAGGTAGGCGCTTGTCAGTGGAGGAGACTCTGGACCAGAACCTACTAACCCTAGTTGAAAAGTGCCAGAGGCCAAGGAGTGCAAGGATAAACTCTCGCAACTTGATGCCAACCCCCATACCCTACCCAGGCTATGTCTACCATGTCGTACACTGCCTCAACGTCAAGGAAAACGACTGAAGCGAAGCAGTAATTTACCTATGCCTCCCTAATGCCAGACTCAAGATAGAAGACCACACCGTCCGTTTCTCTGTTTTTCCGGAAACCAAACTGGGTGCCAAAAAGACACCATAACCTTTTAATTTGCCAGACCAGCCTGCTGACCATAATTCTCTCGTAGACCTTCCTTGGGAAGGAGAGGAGCGCTATTGGCCTGTAACCGATGAAACTCGTACTATGTTCCCCTTTGTGCAGAACACGTGAGAGTATGGAAAAAAGCCAAGAGTGGGAATGGGCGCACTGTCAAACCTGCTTTGATAGAAGGCAAGCAGCTCAACGTGACCTCCTTCCGGCAGGGCCTGTAGGTGGGCGTAGGATACCATGTCAAAACCAACCGCGCCATCAGAACGAGAAGAATCCAGTCCGGCTACCAATTCAGTCAAAGAGAGCGAGGCGTCAAGAGTTAGATGAACCTTCACTCAGTAAAACAAGCAGTGAGGGACCCTTTATTAAAGGCCATGATAAATTTCCCATTACAGGCCTCTGCCATTTTCAGGTCGCAAAGCACTTCCCCTGCTTGACTGAAGACCCTGGGAATAGTAGAGCAAGAGTTCTGAGGCCAGACAAGAGCCCAGACACTAGAGGGAGGTTGACCCTGAGACACACACGCACTAGACGTGTTCCAAATTGGGCCTTTTCCCTGTGCAGAATGAACCTTGTTTCCTGTGAGGTCCCTACAAATTTAAACTACCTGGTGGTTGACCTAACACGCTTGAAATGCTGCCACGTCCTATGTCTATCTCTAACTGCCTTAATTCACAATGATGTACACTGCTAGCTGCTCACACGGGAAGAATTCCATCTCGTCTTATCCAATGCCCAATCAAGGGAGCAAACTCGCCTGAATCAACAATCGGGCAATTGGATAACCTATGCTCCGGGAAAAACGGGGAAAGGGGCTCCCTATGAGACAGGGCCTCTGGGAAGTTGTCACTGCCTCTATGGTCCATGGAAACCTCAAATGAGAACAGAGAGACGGTAAGCACAAGAACATGTCCAGCACATATTCTTAGTCTTACTGCCTAATAAAGATGGGGTTACATTTTGAATAACTTCTAAACCCAGATCGTCCAAGGTACCAGCTAGCATCTCACCCCGGGTGTTACACCTAGCACCACCCCAGAGCCAGTGGTAGCATTAAAACCCCCACCCAGGGTGACAGGCCGACCCACCCTGCTCACTCCCGCCTAGAAACCGCTCCAATAACATGAACCACACCAATCGTGACCCAATGCGATGCCAACCACACTCTCGCAATGCAACTGTCAATCGCGGGGCACAGAGGATAGGGGAAGACGGAAAAGGGGACCCAGCTTTTAAAGTACACCCATACCACCGAGGCACCAGGTCCAGCAATTCCGCTACAACCACTCACAAAAGGAGTTGTGCCAGCCAGCAATTTAGTTTCAACCAAGCCTAAAATACCAATTTCCTCCAACTTATTACTTGACCCCTTACGTTCCATACACACAGAATGAATTGGGAGCAGAATTCATTCAGACAGCAACCCCTACTACCATCCACACCAGCAGAGATGCTTTGTGAATAACTCTGCCAGCAGCACTGTCGTCCACACTATTGGATGCACTGTTGGGAGAACAGAGGAGCACTCCACCATCAACTTCCACAACTTCTGCCACACTCATTGCCACATTGCACTCCACAGCAGCTTCTGCTCGATCACTTCTTACACCACCTCCAACACCTGATACTGCACCCACTGCATCCACAGCACTCACTCCCACAACATCGGTTTCACTGGTGCCTGTTACTTCAGAACCGCGTCATCTACATGTATCGGTTGTTCACTTACAAGGGGGCGGAGGTGGCATCAAAGGCAGCGGCCAGGGGAGCTATACTTTTCTCGCCCGTTGCCAAGTACTTGCTCAAAGGCCGACTACTGGCAGACTTGGAACGTTTCTTTGAGACCAGCTTAGGTCTAGAGAGGACTACTTTCCACTCACAAGAAGCACCGGAAGAGGAGCCAGGGCCCGAGGCAGCAATCCGAGTAGCAGCGGCCCCAGGTAAAACAAGTGGAGCGGCGCCACTGGAGTTGTCCACCAAACAGACACAGGCTGCGGATGGGCATTTGCACTGGCATCAGATGAACACATGGAGCTCTCTTCAGCAGCAGCTCACGGCAAACCCTGCAATACATACTGGGACAAATATTCCTTATGTGCCCACGCTACCCACATTTCAGACATCATGGGGGCATATCTTGAATCTCCAAGACAGCTGGCACACCTCTGATGCCCACAACATCCGGGACACCATCCACCAAAACATCGGCCTTTAATTTCAGAACTGCCGAACTCACACCCGAATCACAATGCTAAAGCCCAGAAATTGTGTACCTCCCGTGCCGAAGACTCACCATCTCTCCATAGTTGTATAAGGCTCTCTTGATGTCCGCATCCGGCAAGCTCAGAGGCAGCAAATGGATCTTCATCCAGAGGGTCAGCTGATAAAGATCAAGAATAGATGTCGTAACACAGTAGCGTAACAGTGACCTTCGACTGTAGATCAGTTTGTTAGCCTCGTTGTCAGAAAAGCCAATCTGAAAAATGTTACTGGCACACAGTCAACGTATTCTGGTGACCTGTTGCAGATCCAAGATTGGTGCTAAAGTGTCACACTTATGTAGCACTAAGAATGGCCTACTGACTTGGTTGGCAATAAGAAGCAACAATTTGTTCATGAGGATGTCTGACAGGCTGTTGCAGAAGTTTTTCAACCAGTTCAGAATATGATGATCTTGGTCGACAAAATGGTCTTTGGCAGAGTTAGGTCCGTCCACTCCCTCACCCACAGCCCCGAATTTATCATTATGTGACAAAATTTCCTCGCACAATGGGGGTTTTGCTTTCTCCTCGCTAACACCAACATTTGCAGGTTGAATGATCTTCTGGCAACACAACAGGGAGCCTGGTGTACAGTGCACACGCTATTCTCAACAACACCAAGCATAGTGTTAAAGCTGCGATTGTTTGGGTCCCAATCGTTTATGTCGACCTCCATTAGGCCTTGCGCCCCACCATCCATTTGCCCCATAACATCATATAAGTTCAAGTCATTCTCGTCCAGACCAACCATTTCAGTATATTCTCGCACCTTACTGTACTTGCTGTTCGTGATGACTCTTGCTTCCACTTCTGTGTTAATATCCTGTTTTTCTTCACCTCTAGAAGGAACCACTTGATTTCATGGTTGCAGCGGCGCATCTTCCCAAAGTTAATGCACGGCTACAGCAATGTTATAGCATGGATTGTGCAACAATGGCCCAGTGTAAACAACTTAATGCACAATTGCACAGTGACCTCTGAGAACGTTAGTGAGTTGCATCTTTGAGTAATCACCACGTTTCGTTACGAAATCATCCGAGAGGGCCAAACCCCCGAAGATGTTTTTTTTGTTTTGTTTTTGTGTTTAGGGAGCACGAGCCCAAACTGAGTTATCTACCCCACGACGATGAGGGGAACAAACTAGCTAGAGAACTCCAGGAATTGCTGACATACCACAATGGACATAAGGATGCTGTACACTCTTCGAAACAACGAAACTATTGTAACAATACCATGGTCGGAATATCATGTCAAAGCATATTGTTTAAAGCAGTGTTACTCGCCGTTATTTTCCGCGGGATGCATGGTCTAGGACCGATTTCCTGTGTTAATAAAATTCAAATTCAAATTTGATATTAGCATAGATTTTGCAACAATGGGCCGATGAAAGTACTTTTCCGTAGGTATATCACATAACTTAAGACTCTGCTAATGCTTTGCGTGCCAAGCAGCACGGAGCCAAAGCAATATGAGAGTTATTAGTAGCACCAACTACGACCAGGGCCCAGCATAAGTAGCGTAGGCTTGGAAGTTGTGACGTGCACGGGTGGGGTGAGGTATTGCCCAGGCCTATTCGCAAAATGTCCTTTTTGTAAAAATAAAAATGTCCCTTTTGTACCGAAATTTGTTGGCGCAGCAGTGCCTCAGAAAGGACCTAAAGCCTTGTTCGCATTACAGTCTCTTGTCCTAACCTGGGTGACCACTCTCTTGACTTGAAAACGAAGATGTTCGTTCGCATTACCAACTTCCTCTCTCATAAACCCATTTATTTCAACCCTTTTCCCCTCTACGTCGGCCACTGCCACCCCCTACACACATGCACGGTCTCTCCAAAATCTCACCTAGATTTTTGTATAGCAACAGTTAAAGCGGTTCGTTCACATTTGCTTTTCACCCCTCTCCCCTAGCCCAAGGCCACAGCTCACCTAGCTAGGACAGGGAAAGAACCTCTTACAACATTTAAGAGAGCTCCCCTAACTTAAGCAAGACAGACGTCGTTCGCACTACAGCTCTCCTCTCCCAAGTAGGCTGGACCAGACGAAGTTAAGAGAGGAGAGATGGTAATGCGAACAAGGCTTAAGGCCTACAAAAGGCCTGAAAGGGCAAAAAAGGCTAAGAAAGGGGCAGATAAGGATAAAAGAGAGACAGAAAAAAAAGGTCTCCAGGAAAAATGCCTAATAAAAACTAAAAAAAACTTACTGTGCCCTTATACTAAAAGTTGCCCGTCCCTACCCTCTCGAAGGTGGGTCAGTGCCCTGTATTGCTTGGAAGCGTAAAGCTGTGACACCTATATATTAATTGTTTGATATTGGTATAACAGTTAGGCATACATCAGCATCTTGTGTCGCATCAAATACTGGTATACACCTAAACGTTCAGTTTCTCTCACAATTGATTTACACTTTACATCGTAAAAGTGTGTCTGCGTAAATTTTCACTACTCAGGAAACCCTCATCTCGAGCATATCTTACGTTTTTTTTTAAATCGACTTTTAGTGTCAGGAATCCTTTCAAAAAAAGCCTCCACCGCCATTGAAGACGTCACTGGAAAGCTGGGCAAGTGATAAACCCGACGCCATTTTGTCGTAGAGAAGGGCTGTATATTACCCCAACAGTCGTCAACCAGTAGTTCCCTTCTCCCCACCCCCACACCACCCTTTCCTCACGAAGACAGGTGACAAGTGTTGGGGCTGCAGTCCCCTTCCCCATAGGGGTTGTGGGTGGGGGTTTGGGGGTTCTTAATCCTCTCGGGGTTTTTCTAGCTCGGCTTTGATGAAGACGAAGGACCCGGGCGAAGGGAAGAAGTTCCCCCCGCCACGAAATCGTAAAATATGGCACTTGACGGGTGTTGAAGCCCCTAATCATGTTTTATCGCCGCTTTTAAGTTTTAACTACTCGCTGGGTTGGCTTGGTAGTGTGTAGAGGATAGGAAAAGATGGGGTGGGGGAGGGGGGTTTGAGGGATGTGCGTGATAGAAAAGAAGGCTCGAGCACGCGGCGCTACAGCGGATGTTTCGAAGACTGGTGGCGAGAAGTGGTAGGTTGAGATTCAGCCATTTTGGAAAGGATAAGGCCGTAGAAAAAATATTGGAGGGCACCAGAGAGAGCAGCATATTTCGAGTTTTAAAGGCCACTAATTTATTAAGTCTTCACTCCAGACAGACGCTCAAAGAGGGTCCTTTTGTCCACGACGATATCCGACCTCGAATCCTCTTGGCTCGAAGACGAAGCCCCTAACAACTCGGCTGTATTTTGCTAGCTTCACTTGGATTCCCAGGGAACCTCCATAGAGCTCGCTATTCAATGCTAGAGCCTTCAAGAAAGACTGAAGAGGGGTGTAAAAACGTACCCCCAACACCCAAGAAAGACTGAAGAGGGCGTTAAAAAAACCCTACTCGAGTTTGATTTTCTTTTAAAAGTAATAATTTTTTTATCGTTTTCGTTTTAGTTTAAGAGTTTAGACACTGTATTTTTCTTTCGTCGCGGTGAAGGGGGTGGTAAATTGCGAATTGTGGCGAATTAATTAATGATCGAAGACCACAGCTCAACAAATTCAACTAATGCACCAGCCATGTGAATCTTTGCACCTTTTTTTTTCTGCTGGTCAGATGTTTTAGCAACTCTTTTCTATTGGAGTGGATTCCATTCTGGCTTTAAGGGAACGAAGTGCACGGCAGGCCCCTCCAAACAGGCGCGGATGCAGAGGGGGGCGGTGGGAGCGATCGCCCTTCCAAAAACCGAATCAAACACACGCGATACAGTATTATTGTTTAAAATCATCTTCACAGATTGCGTAGATTTATTATGATTCCATATAGAGACAAAAGACACACTTCCAAAATCGTCGTCATTACAGGTTTTTTTTACATTGGTTGGTTTCGTCCTTTTTCTTTGCTTTCGTCCACTTTCATTTTGTTTTCGTCCATTTTATACCATGCGCACTCCAAAATGGACGAAAACGAAATGAAAGTGGACGAAAGCGTACCAACGTAACAAACCTGTAAAAAATGTTAATTCTTCACCCTACTGTTTAAGAATTGTTTCTCAATTTTTAAGATAGAACAGCTCGAAGATAAAAATCCACGACATGAAGAATCGATCAAGTAATAAGTAATTGAATAAGAAATCTCTAAGAATAAAATGAATTTATTATGCCTAGAATTTTTGGTTGAAACAGG
>JAHWFP010268226.1:0-22726 GCA_023313725.1 Lithobius niger | reverse complement strand
CCCCCCCCCCCCCCCTTATCATATGGATTTGTTCTTCTCGTTGGTAATGCCTAAAAGGGGAAAAAACAAGGGAGTCAGAGCTGGTTGTCGATCTGCAAGCATGCAAAGAAAAGCAGACATATTATACTCTGTGTCAAGGAATGATGTGTACTAATGAAGGACTTGCAAATAAACTTGAAACACTAAAAGCACTAACAGGGTGCCTTTGCATCCGTCTCGACTTGAAGAACGCAAACAAATGATATGCGTAGGATTGTAGAAGAAACAAAGACATTGGAATTTCTTTCAAATTCAAATCACCATAGAAAGAAATGACTCTTCCTTTCCTGTGTGGTCTGCTAAGTCAAATACTAACTTTTCAGACTTACAAACCTCCAAAGGTAGTACTTTACTGTCAACGATATTCGGAATGAACCACTTTCCAAGCGTAATGCTTTGTCCTGGTTGAGCAAGCCAATGTGTACAGCCATGTCGATGATTGCCTTACTGTCAGTTAACAGAATCACTGGGTATACATCAATTTCTTGTACCAATTCAAATAACATGTCTTTGATGCACATTACATTGCATATGCACTCAACGATAGACTTTAATTCAGCTTCGGCTGAGCTCAAGGCAACCTTTTTGGCTTGCTAGATTTCCAACACACTAGGCAGCCACTGGATTTCACCAGGTGACCGAAGAAACCGTTCCTGTTCCTTGGGACACTCCACGAGGCACCGGATAAGCATTAACTGGCTGAGAGTTCTACCAAGGAAAATACAGACAAAGTGATTTAGTAAATTTAAGGTGCAAAAGCTGTCACCCTGGGCTGCGATGAAATACAGGGAAAGTTAACCACACTCTGTCGCGATTCAGTTAAATTTTTGGTGAACAGGTCGAGTAGTATTTTCAAACTTCTAAATCCAAATCTGAAGTAAAAAGCGCACACCACTCACTGAATTGTGCAAGCGATAACACAAGAGAGGACTGAGTGTCCCCTCCTACTTATTTTTGAGGTTGGGTACACGGTCTGCATCCACTATTCGCTGCCTGCCGGCTTGAGCTGGTCACGTCGCTGCCGGTCAGCTTGAGCTGAGGGGGACTAATCGCAATGATCCTGTAAGAGAATGATACTTCTCCATACCACAAAGGGATGAATCCTTACACTAAGTATAAAGTATAATCTTAAGTACGTACTTACGCTGAGAGCGATACATTTTGTCCGAAGCAAGATGTAATAGAAAAAACCTAAATGTAACGTATTCAAAGTCTTGATGATCTCAAAGTGTTTTCTTAGCTGCTCTAGAATCTCGTCAATCAACTCGTCTATTCCACAGAACACAAAGTTATTTACATGACACCATCAACTAAGCAATCATCACCTCGTAATAGATAAAATAGATAGGAGTCAGGGTGGCTTTGAGGCATCCCACAAGCCCAAAGTGTGTCCCGTGCCTTGCAGTTACCATAGCCTGCCTTGGGAATACTGTACAAGGCTTTTGAAGGCGGTGTACCTTACCCTACACCACCGTTTGTTCATAGAACTCTGATAGGAGCATCATGAGTACCCTTTTGTCAATAATGGTATTGATACAGACTGATTAATAGCTACAGTATGCAAGCTGTAATGGAAAACAACAATTTGAGGGAATCATACCTCAAAATGGGGCTCAAGTTCTCATCAAAATCTACTCATGGCCTTGTGGAACTGTTGTACGTAACCACACATGATTTAAAATCATCCAATCCCCCAGGTAAATCTTACTCTCTACGTATTGCTCCCACCCAAGAATCAGACTCAAGGCTATGAGTTGCGCGACTGTGTCGGCAGGTGCTTCAGAAGTCAAGATTACTGCCAAGCAATGCTGCCCCTTATTCCAGCCGAGGACTTAGCCAAGTTCGCTCTTTCCCTTTACAGACATGTTTAATGCACTCCCTACTAATAACGCACTTATTCCGCAATAATGGATTAGGGTTAGGGGGACAAATACCACTCTAGTACCCAGCAGAGGGGGTGGAATCTAGGATTTAGGTGGATATTGATTTACTCCTCTTGCCCTCGAAGGAGTAGAGAAAACCGGTAAGCGGTGTTTGTTTGGACATACTGTGGCATGTCAATGACACTATTCAGAAAAACTTACACTATGCCACAACATTCCTGTTCATTGTTGTGGCATAGTGTAAGTTTTTCTCTACAATGTACCCACGAAAGAACTCTGGGGTTGGGTACCCTGACCAAATTTCAAAAACCCTACAATTCAGACCAGGCATTCAAGATTATTAAACCGAAATCCATGGGCGTCGATCCATGAAAATAACTGGGGGGGACGGGGACGCACAGGCTGCGTAAAATCTAACGTAATTTTTCCAGGAAGATCGACGACGTGTAAACATAAACAAATTTATTTTTTATTATTTAATAAAGTAAAAAATATAAAAATGCAATTGTGACAACAAATATAATGTAACAATTTACGATAAAAGATTAGAAGAACTTTGCCGAAAAACACAGTCTCATCAAACGAGAACACACTTTAAAACTGCAACGACCCCGGCGGGCCCGCCCTTAAGGGGGTTGGTTGATTTCCATGCACGATGCAGTAGTGTCTCTTGCCTGGACGTCCTACGACCTAGTTTCTACTGAAAAGCTCCAAAAATATTCGCTCGTATGGTTGACTTTGCAGCAAACTATTTTGCAACTGTAAAAGGATGAATGGAATCGAGCGAGGACTTATTGACGTGGCATATTGCAATGCCGTTAAGCCTTCTGTCAGTCATGTAGCTGCGAAGCCACGTCTTTAGTTGCCTTATGGCACTGAAAGAACTAAAAAAAAAAGGAGGGGGTGTTTGGTTTTTCTTGGTAGCTGCGCGCGCTGGCGAGGAGACAGGCGAGGGACCTCCGGAGGGCAGTATAAAAAAACTCCTTCAGGAATGCACAGCCTCCCAGACGAGGGGGGACCGTCACCTTACCTAGGAAACCAGGGGGGGACATGTCCCACCCGTACCCCCCGGGATCGACGCCCATGCCGAAATCCAGATTCCTCGTCTCCGACAGTTGATTTTTATCAGTATCAGTAGTTTCTTGTTGGAGGAACCTACACAGTAGAGAATTGTGCTTGCAGTTTCCCAATCCACCAGTTCCAAGGAGTGTAACAGGCGGGGCACTAACACTCACGTTTCGAGTAGAACTATGTAATGATGGGTCATACAGGATCTTTACAAGTTCCCTCATGACTACCACCGGCTTTAGAGGTTATTCTGACACCCAAAATATTGGGGGATGATTCGTGGGCAGTGTGTCAATATATTCAACATTAAAGGAGAATAGCATCAAGAAGCATCAGAAGCATTGCCTAAAACGTTACCTTTCGCATCCATGGCATAAGCTTTATCAAGCTCTTGCTGAATAGTCACCCCTAAAATATTGCAAATGTCATTGACTTTCAGTTTGGCGGTAACTAAATGCCTTTCACGAGGGAAGACCATTGCCAAGCGATACAGACTCGCTTGTTCCCTCACATATTATCCCAGCAGCTTTTCTAATGGTCTGGTTAAAACCAGTGGATAAGCGCCTAGTGGAGTAAATTAAGTTGTTGGCAGCATTGGGGAATTCAATACATTGGGGAGAATAATAGTCACCACCTTAAACCTTTTTTTAAACCTAAAATTTACAGTGACAGTGAACACCTTATTAATGTCACCAATAAGGATTCATCAACAAATGCTCTGATGCTCTGGGGAAGTTGGCTCTATCAAGTCGTTTGGTACAATGCTTCAACACACATATTGACATAACACTGTCAATGACAAAGTTATGCCTACCAGGTCACTATTAGCAGCACTGGATAGGTGGTGAATGCTTGCAGTTTGCTGATGTCTTGACTGAACTCTCAAGCAACAGGGTGAACTCACCACGTCCATAGAATCAGCTGCGCCTTCAAAAAGTCAAGACCACAGGCAGTGTGTTGTTGGGATGGAAAAGGGGACACACTCTTAGGTGGCATTTGGGGTACCAAGAAAGGACTTGGGCGAAGGTTCTTGTATTCTGTGGTGTACTTCAGGGTCAAGAGTTTCAAAACCCAAACTAGAGTTGGACTGGGCACATGCAATATTTTATCCGCTTAAAATATTGAAAGGCAGGCTGAGAGCCACACTCCCTCATCTTAAAATTCCTCCCAAGATGTGTTGGGTCTGATTACTCTGTTGTTGATAGTGAAGGTGAAGAGTGTCATCCTGTTAGGCAGAGAGAAGTACATCACACAGGATGCCTGCAGTTCTTTATCTATGGCTTCAATTAAGAGTCATCTCAACCTCATAAAATGTTTGAATTGGCTCCTAACAACTGAAAGAGTCTCTCATGATACGTAGGTGGGGTCCTTCACACCTCCAAGAAGGCACTGGCAAGCCTGCCCCTCACTTATGTGCAGGCCTCGTTGGGTAATAGATCATGCTAAATGTCAAACGTGAGTCACATAATCACTGATACTTTTGTGATGCTTGATGATGGTTAGGGGGTTTCATTTGCTTCAACTTATCTAGACAGTACTAGTATTTACTCAGCTGTCTTCAAATTGTCTGTGCCTCCTAGCTCCATCAAATTGGCACAAAAGTGGAGCGATCATCCTAGCGAGTTATGTCAAGCACTTAGTTCTTAAGTCTCCAGGTGACATGGACTTTCAGGGGCATCCTTGGCAGGTGCTTTCATTCAAAAGGACATCCTCAAACCACTTATAACCATCAGCCACGGATCCAAACTGGGCTTCCAGGTGTGGTAGCTTGTCGAACTAGTGAGCACTTCAATTCCCTTCTTGAACTGTGTTTGCTCACATTGTCGGCCGATGTCCTGTGTTGCAGGAATCAGTACATAAAATAAAACCAGCTCCAATTAGGTTAAGAGCTGGAATGAGTTTAGAGGAGCAGTAAGAACTCCTCCAAATCACCCGAAGGACTTGCAGAAATATATCTGGCCTGAAAATGTTTTTATTTCTGCAGCTGAAGCATAGATGTTCAGTGTTGCATAATGTACAGCCACCTCTACCAGGCATTTTCCATAAGAACGCTATACAACAACTTTTGTTTAGGTACACAGGCCTAATTCAGCCCCTAATCACTCATCGAAATAACTTGCATGTCGTCCCCAAAGAATAATACAAAAACAGAAACGTAAACGAATATGGACAAAAATGAAAAACCGTCTTAATAATGACACGCACAACGGCAAAGCAACACATCATAGAGAGAGTATAACCAAGACAAATCAAAGTGCGTCCGAAGAGAAGGACCATGGCTGCACTATTCCCTCGACTATTCCAAACCATGCAACCATTAAGTGTTTCAGAAAATAACTCCACACAGGAAGAGGAGTTGGGCCACCAGTTCTCCGACAGCATTTGGCAGACCGATGCGATAGAAAGACACATTTATTTCGTAGATGTTGATTTCAAGACCTGAGTTGAATTGTTTCAAAGCTGGCAGCAACAATCACTGCATGCACAACCATCACTGCATGCTTGCTTATCACTTGGAAAAACCATTATGACTTCAATTGATTATTTATAAGCACTGCGACTCATCATCTGCTCTAACCTAACCTACTCTAGGAACTACTTAAACCCTAATCACTAAACACTAAATCCCTGAGCAACACACAGTACACCAACCACATACACATCAACTACCATACTGAGTGCTTAGCATACAAGCGCCAAGAACCAACCAGATGGCAGGGGGAAAAAAGATAGAGGAGAAACCATTCCTAAGAGAAACGACCCATTGCCCAACAAAACCCAAGCATCATCCGAAGAGAATCCCTACAACCCTTCAAGTGTGGTGGCACACTCTGGGCCATACTCTAGAGTTCATCCCTGTTACTCAGCGGCAGACGACGCAGCGCCACCCAGAGGGAACAAGAAAACAAAAAGTGCTTAACTGTTTCCTCACCGGTACCGCAGGTACACCGTGATGAACCACACCACCCAAGCCGTTGCAGATTCGACTGCATCTGAACATGCCGGTTCACAACCTAGAAATAAGCCCAGAATCCCTTCAAGTCAGCCGTCCCAAAGTAACCAGTACAGAAACCGATTGATACAACTGGAAGAGACTACGACCATTTTCAACGGTGTCCCATCTAGTCTGCCACCTGCCCCGACACATAGCAACGGTCACGAATCGCAAATCCCTCGGGCCCTACAGGAGCCGAACAACACTGAGCCTGGACTCAAACCCCTGCCTAGCCAGATCGTAGGTCAGCTCATTCCCAAAAATACCAGTATGAGCCGGTACCCACAAAATATAGAAACAGAGACACCTTTTTGTGTGGCACAGAAGAGTTTCCCTCCAATTTCAATTACAAATGGGGGTGAACCCTCCAACGAACAAAAGCTGCATCTTAGAAACCCAATACCCGCAGCGGAGTCAGAAAAGATACACAACCGTGGAAGCTACAGGTCAATACTAACGTCCGTAGCCACAGAAATCGCCACAAGCTCTCCCGCGAATACTGAAGGGAGACCAGGGAGGAAGTAACGAAACTCCAGATGAAACTCTGGAATAGCAATCCCAACACCCCCTTCATACCGATCCAAATGGAACGAAGCATCACAGTAGACCTGTGTAGTGCCCTGCCAACTGGCGTCAGCCTGCAAAGACACCATGCCTAGAGCTGTCCCGCACCAAGCCCATGGATAAGGGGGCCGTGAAATAACAGGGGCTGGGAAGACCTGAGTCCATCCAGCTTTCAAAAATAGGGTTGCACCCTGACCAAGCGCATCCAGCAGATCACGTGAACCACGGCCCAATGTGGTGTAATCCAGCAGTACTTGTGCAAGCGGGTCCTGAATACCCCTGGCAACTGCTCTCTCGCAAAGGCACAGAAGAAGGTCCTGGGCTAGCAATCAGCTGGCTTCTGTAAATGAACAATAATTGTATAACAACAATTTTAATCCTCTGTAATGCGCCCCCTTTTGTTGTTAAAGATTATACACGTCGATTATTACTCAATGATTATGCTTCATCGGAATAAGTTAGATACCTTAAAAGTGCTTAAATAAAATGCTAACATTACGTTTTAGGAAGGACGGATGGAGACGTAATTGAAACACAATTTTGTAAGTATAGTCAAACGACTTTATCATTGTAAGTTAAGACCAGGAAACAAGAAACGAACGAAGTAATTTATAATGTTATTAGAATGTGGAGAGTGTGGGAGGGTGCACTAGCAATCCAAGACTCACGAAAAAGGAGCCCCGTCATTTTAGAATGTTATTAGAGCTAACTTCAACCATCTTTAGACAGGCTGTTGATTAAATAGTGGGCTTATAGACTTCAACAACAAGAGGTCACTCGCTTACTACACATACTTTCAAAAAAACTATTCAACGCAACCCTTAGCAGAACGAGTACAGATAATCTATGGGGGTAGACCTTCAGATGACTGTTTATTTTTGTCTCATTTTACACTGTTTTGTGTGCAATCCAGTCCTGCTTAGCTCATGGTTTTTGGCCAAGATTTGCGGGAAGGCAGATGTGGGGTGGGTAAAGATGATTTTTGTTATACGCTCCAGCATTCCTGGTGGTAGATGACCTTTGAAACTCCCCACATCTTTTGGGGAGAGGCGAGTGGCCACTTGGCATGTCCCAAGTGGCATTTTCACATTGTGTCTGGCAGCCCTCCCAAAAAATTCTATTCCACTAGTAAGGTACTTGCGGGAGTTCGGGCAGTTGTGTTATCAGTAAGTCCGATATTGGTGGCTTTTCAGTGATAGGTCGAGGTCAAAAGTTGGAGTGGTATGTGCTTGCATGCATGAGGGAGTGACTTTTTCCCATCGCCTTCCATCAGGCTCTTCTGTGTTTTCAGCGGAGTTTCTGGCACTCGGTCTGGCTGTTGATTGGGTCCTTGGCCTCCGGGGCATGTATTTTATCATCTTTAGTGATTCCATGAGTGCCCTGGAGTCCTTGCGTCATATAACCCTGGGAACCCCTAGACACAGCAAATCCAAGCTCTGCTTATCCGCTTACTTGGCCAGCGAAAATCTGTGGTTTTCTGCTGTATCCCGGGCCATGTTGGGACAACGGGAAATAGGCGCGCTGACGCAGCATCGAAAGGGTCCCTTTCTGGTCCTCTTATAAGGGATCTCAGCCTTGTTCCCTCGGATGCCTTTCAAACGCTACATCTAAGGTTGTATGCTGCTTTGCAAGCCTTGTGGCACGAACAAAAGTTGCAGACTATTAAAGGTAATGTCCAGACATGATACTCGGCTTGTCGCCACAGTTGCTGAGAAGAGGTGTTGGCTCGTTTATGTATTGGTCACAGCAAACTTACTCATTTCTTTCTTTCATTGGTGTTGCCGTCCACTTACGGTCCGAAATGTGCTAGTTGATTGTCACATTCTTGATGGTGTTTGTCGCCATTTCCATTTTCTGCAAGACTTAGAGCTTCAGTTGGGTGACGAGTCGACGTCTGTCCTCTTGTCCTGTTTTTATTTTTTTAATATTTTTGCAGGATTTACAGTTATATGCTAAGATCTAGATTTGAGGTTTGTTTAACATCTCTGGAATGTGTGGCACAGTGGCAACCCGGACCACTGCACTGTGACTGAGGTTGGTGCTGATAACACAGCTGTTGACATGTTGCTCTTGTGGTCAGTGGCCGTGTCACTTTTATGACTGTCCTTGTTCTTGCTTCTAAATAATAATAAATTCAATTCAATAAATAATTTAAAATAAAATTGAAAAAATTCAATTACTATTTATTTATTTATTGCATTATTTATAGTGTGCGTCAGTCAAAAAGCAAAGTTGCTTTCTCTCCTTTGTGTGTATGTTTGTGACCTTTATGTCACCACTGTGAAAGACTGAACAGATGCTAAGATCGGCTGGAGCCTGTATCCAGGATCCATCCCAGTAGCACAGTGATTAGAGCACCTGGCCTAGTCAACTGGAATTCCTGGGTTCGAGTCCCAGTCGGGGCAGTTGTCATTCTTTCTTTCGGTAATTACTATATTTTGTATTTTTAAAGACCAGTCTTTAATACAGACTGTTTGCTTCGTTTACGAGATTAAGCTAATTAAAAAAAAATAGTCCCAGGCTTGGAATCAAATCTAGAAATGGGCAAGAATAACAGACACAAAACTCAACACCTTTCGATTTTTCGCTCATTTAAGTTCAACTTTGAACTGCTGTTGTACACGTTTCTAATTTTGATGGATGACTCCAATTAGGTTCATTTGGAAGGTGGGAATGTCTTCTTTGAATCACGGGTAATGGAAAGGGTCTACCACGGTAGGGACCGAGCTGTGCACGTTTTACTAGGGGCATGTGTATCACAGTTCATCATTCCATTTTTCCCTCATTTTCACTTTGCGACGTTTCTAATATAGGTGAATTGCTCCAGTTAGATTCATTTGAAGGTGGGAATATATTCTTTGCATCAAGAGTAATTTAAATGGTTTACATACTGTTGGAGGCCGAGCAACGCCCGTTTTTCCACGGTTTTGTATTACAGTACACAAGTAGATTCTCAGTTCTCTTTTCTTCCAAACCATTAAATTTACATTAAACGAAGAAGAAAAAAAGAGAGTGGATCATCTTTAACTGTAAATTGCATTTTGACAGCGTATTGAAATTGTACTGTTTTTTTTTTTTTTTGGGGGGGGGGGGGGGGCCTAAAGAACCACCCCCCTATTCACCAAAAAAATTATTTTTTTTTTTTTTTTTTTTTTTTTTTTAAATTTTTAATTTATCATTTAATAATAATAATAATAATTTATTTTCAATTTGCAACCCGAAGTACAAAAAGTACTTGTATGGGTACATTCATCCTTAAATTTCTATCTTAACCTAAATCAAATACAATACACAATACACAATAGACAATACACACAATATATCAATACACACACGGTAGTAACTGCAACACTGCATTAGTTCAGTAAATCAAAAAAAAAATAAAACAAGTGTAACAATCAATTGCATAGATTTACTACATAAATTTACTGAATAAAAGCTGTATAATTTCACAGCAAAGATACGTATCATTTACTAATTAATTATCGGTTAACCATTTCTTTAAAAAATACTTTATTTTGCTATAGCTTGTTAAGTTTCTTAAATCGGGTGGAATTTTGTTAAAAAGTGTTGGTATGTAGTGTTCTTTACCCATGAGGCCATAGTTATTTTTAATCATTGGAACTTTATAGCTTACAGTAGAATCCCGTAAGAATTTCATTTTTAGTTTATCTTTTATTCGGTATTCGTAGTTAAAATAATTATTAAGAATAATTGTGTAGTCCCGTAAACTGGTGACATTCAATATTTTATTATCTTTAAACAGGCTTATGGTAGATTTATAGATATTGCTACTTCCAAGAAACATTTTTACAAGTTTGTTTTGTGTTTTTTGGAGTCTGTTAATCTGATAGTCAGGAGCAAAACCGTAAGTTTCAATTCCATACCTTAGATGACTCATAACTAACGCGTTAAAAACAATTAACTTATTTTTGTTATTTAAAAGTGGTTTAATATTATAAAGTATCGGCATCATCTGCCTTAATTTTTTGACCAGTGCTGATACATGATGTTTATGTTTCCATACCGAATCTATATGTAGCCCTAAATATTTAGCGTTATTGACATTTTTTACAGATGTGCAAGTTTTAACACAGTCATTAGATGATTTGCAATTTTCTGAATGTATGAATAAAGCTGATGGCTCATATTTCCGATGTGATGAGGTAAACGTTATGGAATTTGTTTTAGCTTCACTGATAAAAACTTCATTTCTTAAGAACCAATTATTGAGGTTGTCCAAATCATTTTGAAGATTTGTTTCCATTAAATCTTTATTATCATTAATAGAAATCAATAAAATATCATCAGCAAACATTATCAAGTCGCAGCAAGTTGTGCAGTTAACAACGTCATTAATGTAAATACAAAAGAGGATAGGTCCCAAAATTGAACCCTGTGGCACTCCATAGTTAACACTGCTGGTATTGCTAAAACAGTTTCCAAGCTTAGTACATGCTTTACGGTCATTTAAGTAGCTTTTAAGGACATTACTACATTTGCCTCTCAAACCGTAGGTTTCGCACTTTTTTAGAAGAATAGAATGATCAATCGTGTCGAATGCTTTTTGCAAATCCACTAGGACGGCTTTAATATATTTACCATTATTTAATGAATGGGCAATAATTTCATTAATATATTTTAAAGCATCAGCAGTGCCAACGTTTTTTTGAAAACCAAATTGCTTATTTGTGATAACATTATGTTTCTTTAAGAATCCTAAGATTTGTTTCGAGAAGAATTTTTCAATTATTTTATTAATATTAGAAAGAAGGGAGATTGGTCGGTAATTATCTAAATTTTTCTTGCTACCATTTTTGTAGATAGGTCTTAGGACTTGGGTTTTAAGTTCGGTAGGCCACAATTCTTTATCAATGATGCAGTTTATTAGTTTATGAATAAAGATAGAGGAATTCTCAACAGATTCAATAATATGTCTCATGAAGATTCCATCCTCTCCAGTAGAATATTTATTATTTAATTCATTAACAATACACCTCACATCATTGACGCAACAGTTTTGTATTACAATGGAATTCTTAACACTTTTCATCGTTTTCGTGGTATCATTATTTCTTTTCCTCCTTTGAAACTTTTTGCGTAAGTTTGGAACAATGCTAGCAAAATTATTATTGATTTTATTACAGAGCGAGTTTGGAGAATTTTCCTTAAATGTTAGTAAAATTTCTTGATCAATAGTTGTTTTTTTATGTTTTCCCATAATTTTATTTAAATGTGTCCACATATTATTATTATTAGTAGTAGTAGGGTTTAAAATGTGCCTGAGGTAATCTTGTTTACTTATTTTTATCTCGTGATAAACTTGTTGTTTAAGTTTCTTGTACTCTTTGCAGAGGCTTTCGTTAGGATGTGGTTTGTGTTTTATTTTTTTCCAAAGGTTGTTTTTGACATTAATTAAATTTAAAATTCTATTCGTTATCCAAGGGTTTTTTGCTTTCCTAATTTCAGCTTGATTTACCAGCCTGTTATTGTCATAAATGGAGTGTATGGTTTTTTTAATTTCGTTATACATGGTATTAGGCTCATCACAAAATTGATCCAAAAATTTCCAGTTAACTTCCTTCATTTGTTTAATAATATTTTTATCATTGTACCGTATTTTTTCCTCGGCGAAATTTTTTTCAGAATCATCCAAATTTCCTGCAATATTAATTGCAGTATAGTAATGGTCAGCAAGTTTTTGTTCTATACAAATTCCGTCACTGCTTAAATCCTTAGTTTTTATAAAGAAATGATCAATACATGATTTAGTTAATCGATCATCATACAACTCAACTCTGGTGGGGGAATTAATTTTAGCACAAAACCCGTTTGCAGCAAGTATGTTAAGGTATTTCTCAGTAATACAGAGTTCTACAGTATCATCATTATCTTCAAGAATATCGATATTTAAATCTCCTAAGAGCACAATATTTTCGATTTTATCAGTACCCTTCAGCATTACATCAAGCTCTTTAATAAATTTTTTCTTATTAGATTTTGGTTGTCTGTAAATAATGAATAATGTTACAGGTATATCCTTAATAAGTAAATCAAGTTTTAAGGCATCATTTACATCAATACGTAGTTTTTGTACACCCATTTTATAATGAGCAACCGTCTTATTTACCAGTATTAGAATCCCACCACCACGACTAGTTTCCTCTCTCGTATGCCAGTACGACTCGTAACCGTCCAGTTGATAAAGGATGGTTTCATTTTCCTTGATACCAATTTCGGTGACGCAAATGATATCCCAATTAATATTTGAAGACTTGATGTCAAGTTGAAAAAGATTCCAATTTTTTCGAGCACTACGTATATTTACATGAAGCACATTAAGCAAGTGGCTAGAAACATTATTAAAAGTATCAACTGCATCATAAAAATTCGTGCAAACCTTGTTTATGTACATGAATGAAAAAAAAGTACGTAAATAACAGCAAAGTAGTTAGTCATTAAAAACTTACTCTTTATGAAGATCTTTTTCAGACCTAACGATTGTAACAAACTTCACATTTTCACACTTCTTCATTCTAATTTTTCCGTCTTTAAACCACACGTATTTAATATCGTTATTTCTGGCAAATTCTTTGGTTTTCCAAAACAGTTGCCTGTGGTAGGGGGTCATCTGTTCATTGATAAAAATCCTTGAACGATTTCCAGAGCCGAAACAATCATCATTTGTGACTACCTTCTTTTTGCAGTTAAGCCACGAATCTCTATCTTGACGGAACTTGAATTGCAAAATAATGGGAGCAGTATCACTATTCGTCCTCGATGGCAATCTGTGAGCTTTATCAACCTGCAAAGCCCTATAATTTGTGTTTCCAAATCGTGTTGCTAACCTATCAATTGTATCAACAAGGTTTTCATTAGGACAAGTTTCGACACCGACAATTTCTAAGTTCCTATTTCTGTCGTATTGATCTTTTTCATTTTGGCTGGTAGTAATTTGTTCAATAGTTTCTTTCACTTTGTTGGTTTCCTGTAATTTTTGTTCTATGTTGTCTATTCTTCCGTTGACGTCTTTTAATTCTTGTTTCAGCTTGTCATTTTCCTTTTGCAGCTCATCAACCCTGCCGTGAACAAAGTTTAGTGATTTAATAACTTCTTTCAGTTCTACCTTTAATTGCCTCAACTCGTTTACGTCATCTTTAATAGAAGATAGAATTTTTTTTATTTCGGCAATGTCGTTCGGCACATTTTGATTTGAGGTGATGTCCTCCTTTTTCGAGTTTGAAGCCGAGTTTAGTTCTTCCTCCGTCCTTGGGAAATTCAATACTGCAGCATTAACAGAAGCACTATTTTCAACTTCAGAAATGTTATCGTCCTCAGCAACAGGTTTCTGTGGGTGATTACAAGTGTCACATTTCCAGTTCTTTTTGGTAGTTGCTGACTTTTTTTTCCACTTCTCTTTTGTTACAGAGCACTCGTAATGAAAATTTGACTGACATCCTCCGTTGCAGACTACAAAATCGTTAGTCGGAAGCAGTTCCGCACATTTAGAGCAATTCATGATGGTACCAATACGCTTCCGTATAACAAGCCACGTTTCAACAGTCTGAAAATTGTGTTGTCCGTTTTGCGCTTCCGTAGAACTGCATGGCTGTTACCGGCCGAGTCCAAGTTTTCAAACACTCTTCCCGTTGTAAAAAATAAGTCTACAAATGCTACAATACCCAACAAAGGTTGCCACAACACTTACGTGAAGGAATCCACGCAGATAAAGCTCGGATGCAGCGTAATTTCTTAAAAATCAACCCATAATTACGAGCGAGTCGTTCGTTCCTCCGCTCGCAAACGACGCAAACGACGCTAACTCTCTAATAGAGCAATGACGGGTGTTCGCATATTGATGCACTTGGGGTACGTGCGCCTTGTCACCCCCCACCCAACTTTCTTTTATCCCTCCTTGGCAGACAAAATTACGGTAGAAAAACCCTTACAATCAAGGCGATAAACATTAAAACACTATTCCAAGATTACAATTGCTGATTCCGGAATTCAAGCTCAATATCGACTATTCACGCATCAATAATCAGGGCCACGCAAAGAAATTATTTTAGGGGATGCACCCCCCCCCCCCCCCCCATGAGTTAACTACTTGAATTTTGGTCATACATTTGTTGCATATAGTAAAAAAAAAAAAAAAAAAGATTTTCAAGCCAAAATGTGAACAAGCAAAATAAGTGAACTTTTCAAGTGAAAAAAAAGGGAACTAGCTGTAAATTGGTTATTACCTGCTGTTAACAGTCTGGTATTAAAACTATAGCCTAGTTTTCGTGAAAAATAATTCTTGAGTGCTTTCACATATAGAAAATGAAGAGTAATTATTTTTAAGTGGATAAATAAACAACTAGGGCCACTACCATTAGATATTGACTTATGGGAGCGGAGCGTGAGATTATATCTGGGATGGGAACGACAATTTTCCCGAGTTGGTTGGCTGGGGGGGGGGGCAACTGCTCGTACGTGTTGATCCTTCCTCCTCACCCCAACTCATTACCCCCTCCCTCTCTTACTTTTTTCATTTCCTGTCCACCTTCCTCCTACTTTTTCATTTTGTACTGGATCCTCGACAATTTGTTTACCCGTATCGTTATATTTTTATTCAAAGGGTTTCAAAGGGTTTAACGAGCGTTAACCACTCCTGGTCATCTGCCCGAAGCCCTAAGGCCCTATGTCTGCAACAGCCAGATTCCCAGGCGGTCTTCAACCCAAGTATCAGTCAGGCCCAATATGCTGCATAACTTTTATTCACAACTACCAAACAATTTTTCGTTGATTGATGTGGTTGTATGTTTCTCGTGAACCTAAATTGTTGATAGTCAACAACTAAAATTACCAAAGGGTTTTGGTGAGCGTTAACCGCTTCCGGTCATCTGTCTAACGAAGTTCTAACGCTGTCTGCAACAGGTACCCGGATTTCTAGGTGGTCACCCACCCAGGTATCAATCGGGCCCAATGCTGCTTAACTTCGGTGGTCTGACGAGAACCGGTTAAACCAAAAACGATTTCTAACTATTGGTTTTTAACAGTTGGTTTTTTACAACTGATTTCTAACAATTGGTTTTAACTTACGATTGATTTCTAACAATTTCCGATTGATTTTCTTTAATTTCCTGCCCAAAGTATACCCAATTTGTGATCTAAAAAAAAAGATACACTTCGAGTTGTGTTCTTGGTCAGAATACAAAATTTCATCAAAATCGGTTCAGCAGTTTTGGCATAATGTTACCACAAAGAAACCACGAATGATGCATAAGTTGCTACGATAGCTTCGCTCGAGCTTGCTGCGTTCCCAAAAAATCAATACCTCATTTAAAAAATTACATTTTTAAACAATACTTTTTAACACTGTCGGTCATTAATGTTTTTTCTTAGACACCTATGTATTTTTAGGAGATCTGAATTAGGGGACGGAAAAATAGTGCCTCTATACCTTTACTGAAAATTTGGCATGTTGCCTTTATTTTTCTGTCATTTTAGCCATTCTATCCCGGAGGGGGGCCTTTTTAAAATTTGAACGTCAGCGGGAGTGTATCAGCCAGTGATAAATAGAGAGCCTTATATTTTGACATGCATCCAGCCTTAGCGCCAGAGGGACAATTTTGCTAGGTAAATCCTATCGGAAATTCCTTGGTACGTTTACATGCTACAATCGACATGAGCACGAGACATCAGAGGGGCATTCTCTTCCCGCCAATGGGCTGAGGCTGGACTCTGGTACATGAGACGGTCATGGTAACCAAATTGCCCAGGCTAGTGAACAGAGACCAGCACAATAAACAATTTAAATAAAAAAAAAAAAAAAGATGCCAATTAATGCACATATATCAACTGTGACGTTTCAGGGATATACAACACCCCATTATCAATCAAGCTTCATTACAGAAAAACATAAACAACAGCAACATGCTAAAGTATAGTCAAAAGTCAGTGAAACAAATGAAAAATTTAAATACGATAGAAGCCAAATTTCACTGGTAAAACAGCAAGATAAATGGGGAACCACGTTCGTCCTGTGAATGCAGGACCGACGTGATGTGATTTGTTGATTTCCTTCCTTATATCCTACACTTGGGGCCAAGAGTGGTAAATAAATGCCCAACACTCCACAAGGAAAGAGGCATGGGGGAAGGGTAAAATTTAGTAATACGTAAGTTAGGTCTCTCGCATTACAAAGCCAATCAAAACAGCCCCCCCCCCCCCAGTGGCACACCCAGAGGGGGGGGGAAGGGGGGCACTTGCCCCTCCCAAGATCTGAGATTAACATTAAAACTGGGCAACTTTAAGAACCTCGATTTGTTTCTCCGGATATAAGAAGGACCCTCTTTCTCGCCTCAAGAAGGGTAACGTTGGTTTGTATTAAAATACTCTCAAAAACCCAAATTCGTTCTCGAGCCCAGTGTTTCTTCTCATGCCCCGCCCCCCTCGCCCCAGTACTACGAAAAGTTATTTTCACCGAAGCTGAACAAATAATTTGCTGCCATTACGAAAATTTCTTAAATTAAGCTTCTTCAATGCTTGAAAAATCACTGAAACTGTTAAAAATACGTACTTTCGGACCTATTTTCACATTTTTTGTCCCCTCCAAACAAAATTGCTGGATGCGCCACTGCCCCCCCCCCCTCCACCCTCACATCACGCCACTTTTTCTTGTGGAGTGTTTGCATTAACCACTACCGACAACAGGTTTAGGTTATAAGGAAGAAAATCACCAACGACATCAGAACGTGGTTCCCCAATATTATTTTGCTGTTTTGCCAGTGAAATTTTGGTTCTCTCGTTTTTAAACTCGTAATTTTAAAGGTACATTCCTGCCGGTTGGCTTTCCTGTTTGGCTCAGATTTGCAACATTACTTCATACGCGTGTAAATGATGCAAAGGCATTAATTTTCCTATTTATCCCCTCGTGAGAAGCGGCATTGCCACATTCACTCAAACCTATGCAAATGTTGCGGTAGCTATATTCGCGCAGGATGCTCGAATAGAGTGAGGAGGTATGTCCTTTTAATTGCCTTTGACTTTGGCATGTTGCTTTTTTTCATGCATTTATGTAACACAGCTTGACAGCTAACTTATGCACTTGATAACGGGTTGCTGTATGTCCCCGAAACGGCGTCAGTTGTTATGTGTGCAATTGAAGGGTTTCTTTCTTTTTTTTTAAGCCAGCAATAAAGCCCTGTTTCTCTCTCAAGTGCTTTTCGTACCGAACCAAGCATGAATGAATGACGTCAGAGCAAGGTCGTTCATGGTTTCCCGGTACTGTGTGTTGCCAAGTCTTTCTTTTTTTTCCCTCTTTTGTTATTATTTTCCATTTCTTTTCTTTCCTTTCTTCTTTTCTCATAGCTAGTTGGCTTTTGAAGCCTTTTGAATAATTGCCGGTAGAGTACGATAGACCGTAAATGAATAGACTTCTTTTTTTTATTTTTTTATTCATGTTGTTGTGTTTAATAGTAGGCCCCCAGCAGCAATCTAGTTCAAATTGTGTGTCGGGAAAAGTGTGGGAAAATCTCATACTTTCACAATCGGCAACACGGACATAATGTTTCACGGGACACGGCACATGGCTTGAATCTGGTCGGATTTGTAAGCTGCACCGTGATTGGGTGGAGCGAGCGTGGCTCCTCCCACCGCGACCAACAACGAGCGGTGTTAGTTTGGGGGCGGAGCTACGACCGGCGACTTGCGCGCGTATAAAACCGCGAGGAACCCATTTCCGACGCATTCCGTGTATCGGATCGATAGCTGGTGCTTCGTGAGCTTTCAACTTGGATTATATCTTCCTGTTCTACAACAAGTATTATAACAGTGCTCTACCGTTTGTGCGACGGGTATTTTCAATTATTCTTGTACCCTATCCATCAATCATGAAATCCCAGATGACGTGTGATGCATTGCTGGCGGCATCCAGGAACAGCATGGCCCTCAAAAACGACCACCGATCGCCCAAGTCCAAATCGAAAGACTCTGTCACGGAGGAAATGCAAGTGTATTTCTCCAAACTCAAGGAACTCGTGCCCTTCATGCCCAAGAACAAAAAATTGTCCAAGCTGGAAATCATCCAGTATGTCATAGACTACATCTGTGATCTACAGCTAGCCCTCGAAACCCACCCGGCGGCCTCAGGATCCCGGTCGCCCCAACAACCCTCGTCGCCCGTATCACCGAACAGGCAACCGCTCGGCGTGATCGCAACACCGAACGCTCTCCCCAACACCTGTGCGGCACAAGAGGTGAGTAAGACCCCAAATATGACATTTTTTTTCTGACTCACGGTTTCGGAGTTTGCAGTTTTGAAACACACCCTTTTCCGGTTCTGTTTGCGTGGAGGGTAAAAGTGACAACGCATCCTGAAGCTTTCCGTATCTTTAATAAACCCAGGTGTTCGATAAATGCTATGTTTATTTAACCACTGATCGATAAATGGATGAAAGTCCGGCGTGTTTCTGACCTGTTGTTATTCTTGTTTCCGTTAAGGTACCTGCTAACAGTAAACAGGTGATAGGCCTATAATAACCCTAAAGATAAACGTAATTTTAGATTTAATAAATAGTTACTGCAATTTAGCTGTGTAGATTATGAATAATATTGCAAGCGCTTAATTTTTCCCTATTGCGTAAATTATTGTGCAGCGTTATGAGCTAAAATTCTAATATTCACGGTTATCTACTTCTTAGCTTCCAA
This sequence comes from Lithobius niger, assembly GCA_023313725.1. Lineage (NCBI taxonomy): Eukaryota > Metazoa > Arthropoda > Chilopoda > Lithobiomorpha > Lithobiidae > Lithobius > Lithobius niger. The sequence goes on along the minus strand of JAHWFP010268226.1, from coordinate 3,484 downwards.
ATTGGCTTTCCTGCACGCTCGAGTTTAGCAACACCTGGTCAAAGGTTTTTGTAAACATTCTTTTTTCTAGCAGGTCACGATTTTATTATGTTCACTCCAATCATGTAACAAATATAGGCCTATGCATGGGCACGAAAATAAGGTGGGGAAGGCCTTTATTTAACTGCAAGATGCATGCAATTGGGCACAAACTTGATCATAGGCCTCTTACACCTGCCACTTAGGAGGTACGATTTCCAAACAAGTACGCCTATGATAAAAAAAAAATTGTCGTATCGTGTTAGGCCTAAGCTAAACAGGAGTTGAGCAGTATAGAAATTCAAAATATGTAACCGTATTTGTACAGTATTATGTAATCGTAAAGTGTACGGTAAGCCTAAGTTACACACATCCAACGCTGAAGACATAGGCCTATGTCTTGAGACGCACTTCGAAATGTGCTGGCTATTTATAGTACAGAAATTTATGAAATATACGAAATACGCGATACGAAGTACTGCGATCAAATGTTGATTCTTTGACGTTCCGTTAGCAGCCTTTCATGAACTTTTATACAGAGATCCAGTTTAATTTTAAACTAGAATTGTTGCGAATTTATACGAACATAGGGGTTGAGCTTTAGTAAAGTTTGGTCTGTGTACATGTAGGCCTAAGCCCTTCACGCCCCGATTTCTATTTAACTAACTCCCAGTTGGCTTTCCTGTATGACTCAGTTTTGCGACTTTAGTTCAAACGTTTGTAAATGTTGCCAACACGGTGATTTTCATGTTTTTTTCTTTCGTGCGAGATGATTTTGCGACATTAAAACTCTAACCTGTGTAAATGTTGCAAACGCTTTTCTCAATGGGTCGTACGACATACCGGAAGGATTTATGTCCTTTTAAAAGCACATACCCTGCACGGAATAGTTCTTGCAACATTTACATAGGCTAGAGTGATTGTAGCAAAACCGTTTCCACGAAGAAAAATAGGAAAACGAATGCCTTTTGCAACATTTACACATGTTTGAACTAATATTCCAAAACTCGGCCATACAGGAAAGCCTACCTTGCTGCAGGTACATAGTTTAGGTTAACAGCCAGATTTAAATGGTTGATTTTTAGGAAATTAAAATGCTTGTTGAAAATGCCAAAGACACTGTGTATCGTAACCTGGTAAGCTCATTTCAAAGAATTAAAAAATAACTCAACCAGGAAAACAATAATTTTTCCAAACATTGCTATAGGTTTGACCTTAGACTAATATATCTCACTTGGGTTGACTGAATGTAGCTAGCCTATGCTATACAGAAATACTGCTTTCCATATGCCGTCCTATGGCGTAATTTCCTGGGTGAACTTGGTGGCATCCCCTAGAATTTGTATGGCAAAGTGTGGCAAAAAATTGGCATTTGATATGGGGTCCGACCATCTTAATAGCTTCCTCTGGGAAAGAGTTCCCCCTGAACTGAGCCCTTTAAATCCCCCGTTAGCCCTTTAATTCCCCCCTTAGCCCTTTAAAACAGTCACTTTCAGCTCTTCATTTTCTTGCCATTGAAACTTTATAAAAAACTAATACATAGAATTTTTCGATAGAAATAGTCGCCATACTGTTCTGATCACTTTTACCATATTTTGATCGTAAACTTTTTGTGAAGGTGATACTTGCCCTTTCACATCTCTCCCCTCCCCCTTCCCCCCATTGTACGCCACTCCTTCAGTATTTCTATAGAGTAGGCCTACAATCTGTTGAAGTAATAAATATAAGTAATATTTTGTACAGCCATGGTTGGATTTGTCTCTAATATTTTGTTTTTGTTTGTTTGTTATAGGCAAGTCATTTGGACAAAGTCCCCAGTCATCTAGACGACCTAAGCACACGACCCGTGTCATGCTAGCTTCAGTTCAAAATTCAACTCGTTAAGTTTGTTGGTAAGTGTTGCTAACGTGTTTTTTTTCCTTCTCCATTTAATATCTGTGTCGTTGTTTAATATGGTTTTAAACTTTTATCATAATTGTGTTGAATGGTTTGGGGGACAATTACGCTAGGTACATTTTATTTACGTGCTACAATTCACAGAACAAGAGCACATTTCTATACGGATCTTCCCCATATTATCAGACTGTGCGTGGGCGTGGATGAGGTCGTGTATGATTGAACCCACGACCTCTGGTACGGAGATAGCAGTGCAGTCCGGTCGTTTCGCCCACCATGTCCGCTGTTTCGAATTGACACCATCCGTTTCTGAGCTGATAAGTTACAACGTTTATGTTTGAATCAAAGTCTTCTGACCAGTAATGCCCGATAGGGATCGTGGTGGGAGGTGGAAAATGTTGACACATTACATAACAACACCACAGGGGTGCCCTGCCTGCAAAACGTTTTTCAGCCTTGTTTTTTAATCTTTAAATGCGGGAATTTACTCCCTTAATAGGGTCGCAAAATTAAAAATTTCTCCAGCTACAGGGGAACAACCAGGCAACAAATAACGCAATTTACACGTTATCACGGCAATTTTTTTTGGACTTTAAACTTGACTTTATTTAACGAGTGAAGGCGCCGGTTTGGCATTACATGACAACATGCAACCTGTAGGGGAAGGGGGGGGGGGGAGACGGCAATGTGGTTTATTACTGGCTGAACAATTAGGCTACTACAGACATTCCGATAAGGGCCTAGCTCTCACTACAGCAATGCTGTAACATCCTGAATGCAGCAAAGGTACAGCCAACATTCGTCCCTGTTGGCTTTCCTGAATGGCTCAGTTTTTGCAACGTTAGATCAGACGTGTATAAATGTTGCAAAGGCATTCATTGTTCTTTTTTTCCCCTCGCAAGAAACGGGATTGCTACATTCACTCTAATGTACGTAAATGTCGCAAAAATGCTAAAGGGACATAAATTCTTCCAGTACTTGTCGTACGACCCGTTGAGAAAAGCGTTTGCAACAATTACACAGGTTAGAGTTAATGTCGCAAAATTATCTCGCACGAAAGAAAAATAACAAGAAAATGACTGTGTTGGCAACATTTACATATATTTGAACTAATGTCGCAAAACTGAGTCTTACAGGAAAGCCAACAAGGATACATGTACCTTTAAAAGATTATTACATTCTCTTCCAGCGACGGTAGGCTAAATGACATCTCCTGGCAAGTAAAGTGCTGCGCGACGTAGGCTAGAGCAAATAGATTCTCAGTTTTCACGTCTTGTACGCTTAGATTTCAAAGGAAAATGTATTATTCGTCGAAATATTCTTGCAAATTTTCGACAGTGTGGTTTTTCTGGAGTTGGAGCGTCTCAGAACTACTTACGTCTGCCTTCGTTAAGCTACCACATCACCGCTCACCGCAGCCTGACGAAACAGTCGTTATGCGCCCCTCCAACTCCAGAAAAACCAGACTGTCGAAAATTTGTAAGGATATTGGAACGAATAAAATATATTCCTTTGAAATCTAAGCGTACAAGACGTAAAGATGGACTCTTCAATAATGCCTAGTCTGCAG
>JAHWFP010268225.1:50579-85863 GCA_023313725.1 Lithobius niger | reverse complement strand
AAAGCGAATGGGGTTTTCCCCACGGGAGGCAGGCAGCTGCAGCAGGTATACTGCGCAGCGCGCCTGGCGGGGAAAACGGGCAACAGGCGGAAAATTCAAAAATTTAAGAAAATTATTTGTTTGAGCATGGGAAAAGCCAAATTAAGCGAATTTAGCGTGAGTACTGAAGGTAAGTATTTTGCAGATAGTAAGAAATCACACTTGAAATGGTTGTCTGTACATGTATGTGAGGTGTAAGTACCTTCGTAGAGGAAGCCCCTCCTAAAATGCAACTAAGCTAGTGTTTGTGGGCTTTTTGCCCGAAAATAGAAAGGATAAAATCAAAATACATGAGTATAAATCTTCAATAATGGCGGCCATGATGAAGGAGCGCTGCGGCTGGTTTTGGGCGATTTTCAAATGTAGATTTGAGGATCTTCTGGATGGAAAGTTCGCATTTGGGTTTCCCCAAGAGGTAGATAATTGGACAATTGAGAAAACGGTGGTCCACGTTTACAGCAACATTCAGCAACAATGCACAAAAGTGGAGCCAAACTTGCATACTTTGGTGCTACAACCAGCTTGTTTATCTAAATCTCTACTTGGATAGCATGTTAACTACAAATTTTAGAGAAGATGGTTTTTTTTTTATCAAATACATTGTAAAACATGCATTAGCTTAAATCGGGGGGGGGGGGGGGTGTTCCATTAAAACTATCAACAAAGCACATTTTTCAATAAAATTGTCACAACACTAAAATACCAGATACTGCCTCATTCATAAGTACCGGAAAAAACCGAGTACCGGGGTACTCAGCTTGGTACAGGCACCGGTTGAAAAATTCTGGTACCGCCCAACACTAGTCTACGGGCAGGAGCATTAAGTGCAACCAAGATGAACATTAACCGTGCATTTCTAAAAGACGTCTGCATAGAGACCCTGACCGTCAACACACGTAAGTTGGTACTCACGGTGTCAACTATTTAAAGTGATAGAATACTGACTCACTCACCTCTGCAATATTCCTGTTAACCCCATAAGTTATTTAAGTGAGTTATAACCAACTGTGAAAGTAGAAGAAGAAACTTAAAGAAGATTGTTTATTTTGAATTCCAAGAGACGAAATCACGCTCAAATTCAAAATAAACAAATTCTACAGATTTGAGAATTTTTGACAAGCTGCTTTGTGGAAAGATGGTAAAATTATAGACAATGCCCGACGTGCATAGATCGTTGTGGAAATAGCAGACCACTACAATGTGACTCGGGCATGTAGCCGCCCGTATTTACGAGGTAGCACTCGCTGCTTCTCACTATGCCACTTTTTCGTAAGTCGCTCGCTCAGTTCTCTGCTGACGAGATGGTGGATTGAAGGGTTTGAAGGGCCTTGTAGGTTCATAAGCACTGAATCACGGGATTTCATGCTGGACTGCCAGGGATTCAAGGCCCCTCAAACGCACGTCCGTTCTGGAATTCGACTCTAGGAGTGTATGTGTGTGGCTCCAGGCTATCTTGTGCCCCGTGTCCATCACATGTGTGGCAATACTGCTCGTCACTGCCTGGTTTCTGGTGTCGGCCATGTGTTAATCACTCTTTCGTGGACACCTTTTCTAGTCTCGCCAATATAAATGGCTGGGCATTCCTTTCTTTCTTCGGCCTCCTTCTTTCCAATCGCTCGGGTTTCATCAAACGATTCAGTAGTCCCCGGGATAGTTCCGTTCAATGAACCTTCCTTTGGTGGACTGAAGATTCTTGTTGGCAATCTCCCTCGTGCTCGAGTGTCGCACAACTGTGATAAATTCATTCTTGGCCACGTTCATCCATTCCCCCTTCGAGTGGCCAGAATTATATAGCAACCCTCTGCCCGTTGTAGTTGGTTCTAGTATGGAGAGAAAAAGACGTTGCCATAACTCTGCCGCTTTATTAGAACATCAAGAAAGGGACTCTCTCCTTCTGCTTCCTGCTCACAAGTGAATTGTAGGTCCATGTGCCATCCAATCTAGGAGTCTAATTTCAGAATGGACGTGCATTTGAGGGACCTTGAATCCCTGGCAATCCAGCATGAAATATCCCGTGGTTCAGTGCTTATGAACCTACAAGGCCCCTCAAACCAGCATCACATCAGCAGAGAACTGAGAGAGTGCCTTACGAAAAAGAGGCATAGTGAGAAGCAGTGAGTGCCACCTCGTAAATACGGGAGGCTATGTGCCAGAGTTGCATCATAGTCGTCTGCTATTTCCATAACGATCGATACACGCCGAACATTGTAAATAATGTAAATCTTGTAAATAAGTTTCTTATGGTGGCCTGATGAACACAGGCGGACTATAATTTTACCAACTTTAGTCAAAGCAACATGTCAAAAATTCGCAAATCGGCAGGATTCGTTGATTTTGAATTTGAGTGTGATTTCGTCTCTTGGATTTTTTCGAACATTCAAAGCAAGATGGTTCATTATTTTGAATTGTTCGAACAATCAGTTATTGAGAGCCGCCATCTAGTCTCACTAAAATCTAGCACATATGAGAAAACCAAAACATCTTGGTAACTATTCTATTAAAATAGGCGTGTTACACGAACATTTAATAGAATTATTTTTAAGAAGAATAAAGGAAAGCAAGAGGAGTTATTAGTACCAACATTTTATGCCTACCAGACTGTAGTAACGATAAGCATAAGAAGGGAAAACATGGCGTCTTGCGATGATATGAGTACAACGCATGCCATGGGCAGCGAGAAATTCTTGATGGTGTTGTTTACTTTGAACGTACTGATTCATGGTGGATAATCACCCTGAATACAAAATTATTACTCAACGGTTTGGATGCAGCTAGGCAAATTTTCGTCAAACATTTCAACTTTTCCGTTCGTTGGTCTTCTTCAGGCTCGTTTTTCCCTCGTTAGTGTGTCCTCTTTTTACATTGCGAAAGTCCGTGTAGTGTGAACGATCTGGTTCTCATCACTGATCTTGACAAGGCAAGCTGGTGTAAACGCTGGCCGCCAAAAAAACTTTGTTTTTCCAACGAACAAGTTTTTTTCTTGAGCGCTTCAAACCTCAAAAAGACCTCGGTCTTAAACCCTTCGCCGAATTTTCAATAATGGACAGAAACAGCACATATTGGAACCATTTAATAGCCAGATACATTATCTAAGTCTTCGGGAAGCCCAATCTGTAAAATTCCATCCTGAAGTCTCACAATCATCAATTGAAAACGACTCCAAAACTACCGCAGCGCTCCTTCATCATGGCCGCCATTATTGTAATTTGTCACTTGTGTTTCGATTTTAATTGCTTTCATTTTAGGGCAAAAAGCCCAAAGACACTAGCTTAGTTGTGGTTTAGGAGGGGCTTCCATTTATGGTACTTAACCTCACATACATGAGAATACAGTTAACTTTTTAAGCGTGATATTTTTTATTATGTTGAACAGCTGCAACTTCTATGAAAAATTTTAACCACGATCGTTACCTGTCTTTTAACTTTAAAGTTATAAATCCAAATTAACTTAAATGCGTTATAGCATTCACTAAGCTAGTTTATTTATCCTTTTTATATTTTATTAATAATCCTTTGCCACCAAAAGGCTACCATTAGTCCGAACTAATTCGACATCGGCATTCACCGGACACGAATTTTTGTGTATATATGTTTGTTTTAAATCTCTACTAAAACTCCGACTGAACCCATCCGAATGTTGCTACTAGCTTGTCCTTTAATTAAAACCCGTAGTCTTGAAAAGATCTGTTCCCAAAACCAATCAGAAAGTCAGTCTGTGCAAAGAAACTCAGTCCCCCCCCCTCACCTGCAGTAACACTGCAGTTTTCAGTTAAAGCTTGTAAAATTTAATAGTAATGCTTTATGCATTACCCAAGCCAAAGTACTAAGCTTTAACTTGAGCGAATTCTCGATGTGCATTTGTAAATATTCAATCAATAATCAATTTCCCAATGCAAAAGCCTTTCCCAAAGTACAAGAGTTGAAAACTCAATTTGGCTTATCTTTAACCATTCCCTACTCCTTCAAACGGATCTACACCAAAACCCTTTGCTCTGCCGACTTTCCCATTGTTCTCCTGGCCCTCCACCAATCAGACCCCGTAAGCTCTCCTACCCGTCCGCGCTGTGGTAGAGAAAATCCCAGCTCCAGCATAAAAAGACCCAGTTGCCCTCCCTCTACAGCTCAGTCAGCACAGCTCACAGATTTTTCAAGCTAGAAGGGTCACGCCGGTCGGGAGTGAAGATGTCACATTTGTGGTTGCCATGCCGGGCAAAATGGTAGTGGTTGTAAGTAACTAGTTTAACTTTAGAAGTTTATCTTTAGGACCCCCCAAATTCTAAATTTATAGTCTAACTTAAATTAACCTCTAGCGTGGAGTCTATATAGTTGGTAAGCCTAATCGGCATTGCTGGTCTTTACCACCATAGTGTTAGAGTAGGCATCTCTTCCTAAAAAGCCAGTTTCATTCTTTGTTCATTTTTCAAATGTAAACAAAGGGACGGTTTGATCCTCGTGGAAAAATAACTTTGGGACGACTTGAAAACTACAGTTGTCAAATATAGTTGTAACTTAGCAGACGCGGTTCAGCTTGCTGGGTATTCCAGGATTGGAACCCAAGATAAAAATGCTTTTTCTAATCTAAATTAAGAGTGTTTAAGAATCAACTTCGTTGTTCTTGATTTAATGTGAATTTCAAATGTAAATTCAATCCAAGTGTTTTTGCAAACTTGTCAAAAGCTAAAACTAGTGAACTTAATGTAAAGTGTTTGTTTTTCATTATTCTGACGTTTTAAAATAAAAACCAAGAGTTTTTAAACCTCAGGTTCGTTCCCTAGTAGAATAATTGTTTTTAAGTGTAAACTATTATGTAGCCCTTTTAGCTTTTATACTTCGTTTAAACAGTTAAATTATTCCACCGTTGGTGGCAGTGTAATTACCGGTAGCTTTCAGGTTAGGCCTTAGTTAGGACCTGACGCTCCATCCCCTACACCGGGACTGTAGCCCATGCTGTGCTTATTATCGTAAAAAGTCGAAATAACCACGTTAACTTGATGCTAAGAAGTACTCGTCAACCAATGATGTCGGGGGCGCTACAAGCACCTCAGCCGTCGTAGCGTCCGCCGCTACACTGTCCAGCTGGCTCGTGAGTGTGGGGTGTACGAGGAAGTTGATTCGTGGATAACTTGGCGGTTGGATATCCATTAGTGGTAGATTTTTCTTTTCAAAATGGTTGATGGCGATTGATTCTAGAGCTCTTTGATGTTGGTCCTTCAGGGAGTTTGAGTGGATCAAAATTAGAGATTTCCCTCCCATTTTATTGCATAATTGGTCTCGGTGTGGTGAGCTGCTATTCCGTTGAGTGGGTCGGCTCCTCTGGTTTAGGAAATGTGGTCGAGTGCCCTGATGTTCACTCTTCGTCTTTTTTCTCCTATATAAACAGCCTCGCACTGTGTGCAGTTCACTTTATAAACTCCATTTTTTGTTTTGGGGCAATTCTGTATTTCCGTGGGTATGGAGACTACTCATTGTGGGCGTTTGGTTTTTGTTATTGCTTCTGGCTTGGGTTTGGCTGCTACTTATTTTGGTCTGCTTCTGGTGTTGTAGGTGTGGTTTGTTTTGCTTGCCTCTGGAGTTGGGTTTTTTCTTTCTTGTGTGTTGTGGTTTTTGGCTTGGGTGGAATGGCCTGTTTTGGGTTCTGATGGCGATTTTGGTTGGTTTCTGTTTGAAGGAGTGATTTGAGGTTCTTTGTATTTCTGGTATACCATTGGAAATTTTCTTTGTGCAATAGGTGCTGTATTGGTTCGCTATAGGAATTAAGGGTGAGTACGACTGTCTGTTGCTGTTTTTTGACTTGTGGTTTTCCTTTTTTTTTGTTTTTTGGTGTCTGTTTTTGGGCACAAGCTTTTTTGATGGCATTGTTGATATGTTGTCCTGGGTAGCCTAATTGAGGAATTTAGCTTTTGCTTTCTTGAGGTGTGGTTCTGCAGGGCTAGTACTGCATGAGTGTTGTATCCACCATGAATCAAGGAATTCAAGGCCAAAAACTCATAAGCTTGGGCGTTTTCCATTAAGCTAGTGCTAGAGCAAAAGTCAGTGCTTTATGGTCATGGTGGTATGTTGACGGAACCGAAGTGAAACCCACAACAAGGGCAGAAGCGCTAGCCAAGTACGAAAAGAAAAATTCCGTGCATCACAACGTTAATGCAGCACACACAGCACTTTAAAGGAGTCCTGGCTTAACTCACAGATTGGAGAGAAAACTTCAACTCAAAATATAAAAAACCTGAGGGTTTTCGAACTCTTCTACTGCTGCAAAACAGCGTTGGCCGACATAGGCCTCTTCCAGTAAAAACGCACACCACTTCTTCTGTAACTCCCACATAACTGGACCAAAGTCACCAGGACTTTCAGTCAACTCACGTTATTGTTTTTTTTTTCTTCAATTCTGCAAAAACATTAACTTTAAAATTCGTTCCAGTTAATTTTCTACAGTCAAATACGATTACGGCCAAAACCACCGTAACCGCTCGCAACTTTCGGTCGCCCATTTTCAAATTATGTATGCTGTAAATATTTACGTTTCTATTCAGCATAAGGCCAACCCAGCTTAGTTGTGTGTTAGAGAAAAAGGCCGCTACACCACATAACCTTTCAATGACGTTCTGAATACTTGATATTTTTATTTTGAACTGTTGTGACGATTCCAGTTGACCATAAAATCTTCGACTATGTTTATTTATCTGCGGCTGCAAATAATAACTTAAAAAGAACATTTTGCCGGCCCCCAGCCTGGCTGGCTAAAAATGGTTTCTTTTTGCCTAAAACATACTTAACCTGGTAATTTTAGCATTACATTCCTCGAATGTGATGTTTCCCTGGAGGTTTCTTCCGGTTTGTAGACGCCTGCTTGCATATCCCACCGCGCAGCGCGGTCCTCCCCAATAAAAGCGACAGCGCGCACGCTATCGGCATTCATTTTACTCTCAATGTGTCAGGCAGTGACTCGAGCGGGAGGCAGGGCGGGAGTTAAGGTTAAGTATGTTTTAGGCAAAAAGAAACCATTTTTAGCCGGCCAGACTGGGGGCTGGCAAAATGTTCTTTCTTTATTGCCAAAACATCTTAAACTGGTAATTTTAGCATTACCAGTTGACCTCGTCAAAGTTGGTGGCGGGCACCGTCTGACCGAGCGCCCCGGGATGCAAGCAGGCTTTCCCCCATGAATTCTTTATCTGGAGGAGAAAAATTCGCACTTTATTCAGAACAGGTGGGCTAAACAGGAATTTGGTCTCTTTCGTGGGAATTGGTGGCCCTGAAAAGGTCCGTTGTTTGAGGGTCTTTGCTTCTAGCTGGATGGATCTTACTTCCTCCTGGATTTTGCTTCTGCTTCGTTCTGAGTGCTTAAGGGGGTCTTGACCACAGTTCTGGCTGCGACGATCGGTCCCAGCCGATGTAGTCCGGATTCGTCCTTCGACATGTCCCTTAGGTAGTGGGACGTGAAGGTGGATTGGTGGCGCCACGATGCTGCTGCTAGGATTTCTTCGATTGGTGTGGCATTGTGGTGGGCCCAAGATGTGGAGATAGCTCGTACTTCGTGCGCCGCTGTTCTCATGCTCTAACTCAATCCGTGCTTGTCATAAGCTGCTTCGATTGTTTTCTTGATCCAGCATGACACCATGGCGGTTGTTGTTTCGCCGGTTTGGGGGTCCCCTGGAAGGAAGAGCTGGTTCCTGCCACTCCGAATGTCTTCGTGTTGAGTGCGGGCTAGGTAGAAGCGGAGAGCTCTGACAGGGCAGAGGAGGCGTTCCGGTTCGTTTCCAGTGAGGTTTGAAAGGGCAGGGAACGTTATGGGTTTCGAGGGTTCGGATGGTTTTTTGAGTTTTTGCTCTGAAGGATGCTCTTGGGAAGAGTGTGACTGACGAGAAATTCGAGCCGAAGATGCAGTATGCCGGGTCTGCCGAGAGGGCTTGAATCTCAGAACATCTTAGACTTGATGCCAGTGTTACGAGGAAGACAGTCTTGCGGGTCATGAGGAGGAGTGAGCTGTCTTGCATGGGTTCATAGGGGTTCTCCATTAGTGATTGTAAGACAATGGAGAGGTCCCAGTCGGTGACGGAACGTCTAGTAGTAGGTCAATCGTTTTCGTATGAGCGTAGTAAGGCAGAGAATCGGTAGTCTTCCAGTAGGGCGGTGCGACCGGCAGCTTTGAAGTCGGAGTTTAATGCAGACCGATAGATGGTGGAGCCTTTGAGTTTGTCGATGTTGAACAGGTCGCCGAAGAAGCTTAGGAGTTCGGGAAGAGAGGGGTTGAGTGGATTCGTGTGTTTTGCGATACACCGATGAATCCACTTTGACCAGTGGCTGTCATACATGTGGTTTGTTGATTCTCTAGTTGCTTTGGATGCGATGCGTTCAGCCTCTTGATGAATGCCAGCCTTTTTGAGGAGTTTGATGATAGTAGCCACCCGTGTAAGTTTAGGAGTGGGAGGTTCGGGTGTAGTTTTGTTCCCTTTTGTTGTGATAGAAGATCTGGTAGATGAGGGAGACATCTTGGGAGTGTCGACTGTTAGGTTTAGGAGGAGCGGGAACCAGGCTGCCGACGGCCAGAGGGGGGCTATTAGGATGAAGAGGCCCGGGCTTGATTCGATTTTCCGAAGTACTTGTGGAAGCAGTTTGAAGGGTGGAAATAGGTAGGCGAACAGGTTGTGCCATGGGAACGTGAGAGCGTCTACTGCTACTGCTGAGTCGTCCGGGATAGGGCTGATGTAGTGGGGAAGTTCGGCATTGTGCCTCGTGGCGAATAGATCCAGCATTGGTTTATCCTACATGTTGAAGAGAGATTCGCAGATAGATTTCTTGAGGCACCATTCGCCTGCTGGTGGTTTCAGGCGTGAGAGAGAATCTGCAATCACATTCCTGTTGCCTGGGATGTGAAGCGGTAGGAGGGTGATGTGTGGGATGCACAGATTGAAGGTTTCCGTCATTAAGTTGAGGAGCGATCTTGATTTCGTTCCGCCTTCCTTCCTGATGTAGGCCAGGGCTGTTGTGTTGTCCGCCAGGATCTGTATGACCTTGTCTTTGATGAGTGGGAGGAAGTGACGGAGGGCTAGGAGGATTGCACGTAGTTCCAATCCGTTGATGTGGTCTTTGAGGGTGGCAGGCCATAAGCCGGAGATTTCCTGGTTGTTTAGATGTGCTCCCCAGCCAGTGCTTGATGCATCCGTGAAGATTCGGTGGTCAGGTGGTGGTTCCTGTAGAAGGACGGATTTCGACAGGTTTGTGACGTCGGACCACCAGAGGAGGGATTCGAAGGGGAAGTCTTTGTTGAGTGGGATCTAATTGTCCGGATTGTTTTGGTTGATTGAGTGGTTGTCTATCCGGTAGTGATGGAATGGTCTTACCATCCACCGGCCGTAAGGGATTAGATTGGCCATTGCAATGAGGGAGTTTTTCCGATGAGGGAGTTCAGTTCCTGGGCGGAGAAACTCGGTTGGAGACGGAAGAGACGGATGTGCCGTAGGAGTTCTTCTATGCATTCTGGAGACGGGGAGATTGATGCCGATCGAAGGTTGAATGTGGCTCCGAGAAATGTGAAGACTTGTTTTGGAAGGAATCGTGACTTTGCGAGGTTTACCCCAAATCCCAGGCTGTTTAGCAAGTTGATGGTCTTGACCTTGTTGAGTTCCAATTGAGAGGGGTTTGGGTTGTTGAGAGCCCAGTCGTCGAGATAAGCATTGGCTTGTATTTGGTGTTGATGAAGGTTCGCCAAGATTGGTTTTAAGACTAGGGTGAAAATCCTTGGGGCTGCGTTCAAGCCGAAGGGGAGGCAGCGGAATTCGAAGACTTTCTGGTTGTAGATGAAACGAAAGTAGTGGGTGATTGCTGGGTGAAGGGGAATGTGAAGATAAGCATCTTCGAGATCGATGGTGACTGTCCAGTCGTCTTACATGAACGATTGGCGGATGGATTCTAGGGTCTCCATCTTAAAATGTTCGTTTTTGATGAACTTGTTGAGGGGCTTCGTATTGAAAATTATGCGTAGGCCCCCTGATTTCTTTGGGCGGGTGAAGATCGAGCTGTAGAAGCCCGGCCCTGGGCTGGAGAGCTGTCGTACTGCGTTCTTCCGTAGCAACTCCGAAACTTCGTGCGACAGGGAAGCTGTCGTTTGGGGCAAGAAGTCCCATGGGGGCGATGGCGACAGCGGCGGTTGGTGTAGGAACGTCGGACGAAAGCCGTGTTTTATGATCGACAGGATTTCCAGGTTGGTGGTTAATTTTTGCCAGGTTGGGAGAAAATGGCGTAATCTGGCTCCGACCGGGAGGCCGGCCAGGTGTAGGGCGTCATTGTTGATTTTTTCGTTGTATTCTTCTGCCCCCGGGTGATGAGAATCGGCTCCTTCGGTCGGGGGTAGCGGCGCGCTTCTGCTGGGAGCGTTGGCCGGGGCAGGAGCGAGGAGCGTCAGAACGAAAGGGCTGCTGGTTTCTTTATTGAGGAACGGCAGTGTCGTCCGGGCGGCTAGAAGATGATGCCGTGTTCTTGGGCCAGTCATTGGCGGGGCGGGAGTTGGCTTGTCTGTTCCATGAGAACAGGCGGTTTGAGGGTGTGGATTGCTTTTGTGACCTTGGTTTCCTTGAGACATCGAGATGAGGAGCGAGTGTCGGGATCTGTCCCCGAGTTTCAGACTCGTGGATCGGTTGGTTTCTTAGACGGTGACGTGTGGAGAAGTTTAGGTTGTTTGCAGACGACAAGTCACATCTAACACCTCCAGTGATGCACACCTCCAAGCCCTAGAATGCATGGCCATTCAACTTTTCCAGTCTAAAAGAAGACCACTCATGAATTTACAGGAACCAGCACATAAAAATATCCAGAAAATCACTACACCTGAACTGACAGCAAGCCTCTCCAAGAAATGGCACAAACTGCTGACTCCTACAACAACGAATGAGCAGCACGAGTTTGCAGCACGAGATGGCAGCACCATCCAAACGGCCAACGGCGGCGAAATTCAAACAAACTCTAGCATGTAGTCGTATTTTTGTGCGTGCTCGTACACTTTTTGCCTGATGAAGGTAGTGGATGTTCTCTGTAAGCATATTATACTACCGAAAATTCGCTAAACCAATTATTGTTTTTGGTTGTTTCTTTACTGGCATAGCGTTAATCCTCTTTTCACAAATGTACACTAGTTGAGAAATGTAAAGTGTTATATTCAAACTGTCATTAAAACCAAGAGTTGTTTTAAATACCAGTCAGTCTTCTAGTTTGATTTAATTGCTTGAGTTCAAATCTTAAGATATTTTTAAAATTTAAACTCCACGTTAACCTTAAAACTCACAACCACCTGGTGGCAGTGATAGGACGATTATTATTACTTGAACCTGGAAGTTAGGAAGTTGACGCTCTATTCCCAATTCGGGTCAGCGGTGAAAGCTATGTTTACTGCAAAAGTATAAACAGCCACTCAGAAGTAATTTTAAAAACCGTAACAACAAAAAGAGACAACTTGCGGCGTTTATAAACTTATTAAACTACTAGATGCCAGATGGTAAGTAGCTAACTATTTACTTAAACGGCATTCAAAGTTTGGTTAAGATAGCGAAGCTGACGGTTTGTGCCACGATAACGGGCGAGTTTATCGCACTGCTGATGTTAAGCCGGCTCAGACCAGTGACGATTTGCTGCTAGTCACCAATTATGAGGCAAGGTAGCCTCATGGTTAGCATGACCATCTCATGTGCAAGAGGTCCCTGGTTCGATCCTGATCTCAGTCGCCCGTGGTATTTTCGGGAAGAGAAGGGCCCTGTGATGCCTCGTGCTCATGTCGATTGTGGCATGTAAAAGATCCTAGGAATTTCCTATTGGAATTACCTAGCAAAATTGTCCCTCTCTCTTTCTGGCACCATGGCTTCAGCTGGGAGCGCGCCAAAACTACAGCTAGTCACCAACTCATTCAACACAAGATAGGTAAATTCCTGACTATATAGAGGAATGCCTTATAGAAGACGACAGATGCAGGAATAGATGGCCAGAACTCGGACAAGTTCGAATTTCTAAACAATGTAACGGCTGACGCTACAACGGCTTAGGTGCTTGTAACGCCCCCGGTTTCCCTGGTGTACGTGGAGTTTCAGCTTGAGGTTAATCGGTGTTAATGACGACTTTTTAAGTTATTCAACACAGCATGGACACTGTCCCAGCATGGGGGATGAAGGGCCGGTCCTAATTAAAGGGGCCTAACCTTAAACTGTCGGTATCGCTGCCACCAACGGTGGATTTAACTGTTTAACTAGCTAAAATCTAAAGATGGGCTACATATTTAATTTTACACTAAAATACAATTAATCAAGTCTAGCAAACGACTGAAGCTTAAAACTCCTGGTTTTATTTTTGCAACAGAGAATGAAAGTACACTTTACATTAAGGTTTGCTTCTGAAAGCTTTTGAATACCAATTAATTAAATAGGCAACAAGTTTGCATTTACAAAAAGTAGCAAGTTTGAATATACACTTAAAATTTCACAAATTCAGACAAACACACTTGGTTCGAATAAAAGTTAAACTTTCACATTAGAAAAAGTAAATCATGAGTGCTCCCGGAGACACCCGCAAGACTAAACAGCCGCAACTGATAGTAGTCTATCTGACAGTATGTTTCTTATGATCAACCGTCCACAGTTATGTTAAAAAAAAAGATCAACCTCCCTTAGTTCCCTCGAGAACTGTTCTAAGTAATAAAAAGTCCGGCAATTTTACACTTAGGCATCAGTTTGTTTCAATTTGACTTCCACAAAGATCAAACCGTCATTTAGTTTAGATTAAAAATACATTTAAAATAAACTGGAAAAATTTGGTTTTTAGAAAGAGAACCAATCTGACGTTATGGGGAGAGGAAACCTAAGATGCCGCTACAGGCGTCTCCACCATAATATTCTCTAGCTAGAGAGTTAAGTTAAGTTTTAAACTAAAATTAAGAATATGGGGGTCCTAAACTGAACTTTCAAAAGCTAAACTATGACATACGAACCACTACCATCGTGCCCGGCATGGCATTCTCCGGACATGGCGTCTCCACTCCAGACTGGCGTGACCGGTCTCTAGCTTGAGATCTGTGAGCTGTGCTAACTATGCATTCCGGGGCTGGGTTTTTATGCTGGAGCAGCAGATTTTCTGGACCTTAGCGCGGACGCCGAGGAGAGCTGCACGGGTCTGATTGGCTGAGGGCCTCGAGAACAATGGAAAGTGGGAGGAGAAGTCGGATGAACAAAGGGACTGGGTGCAGAGCCGTTTGAAGGAGTAGGAACATGTAAAACGGAAAAAGATAGGCCTGTTTTGAGTTTTACTCAATTGAACTTTCGGAAATGGGCCTTTACTTTGTATTATTGGCTACGGATTGAATATTTACATGATTGCAACGTGATTAGGCTCATGTTAAAGCTTATTACTTTGGCTAGGGTAATGCATATAGCATTACTATTAAGTTAAACAAGCCTTAACTGTAAACTGCAGTGTTAAACACCACAACTAGTTTTGGCTGGGGAGGGGGGCAAAAATGGGGGATTCGAAGTTTTTGACCAGTTTGACTTTCGGAAATGGTTTAAACAGATCTTTTTAAGAATTCTTTTAGTGTTTAATAGTAGATCAAGCTATTTGTAGGTTTTGGTAGGTCTCAGTCAGGATAGAGGAGAAATACACTGAAAAATTCGTGTCCGGTAGAATGCCAGGTCGTAATACGTTTATACGTTTGGACATATGGTAGCGTTTCTGGGGGTAAAAGAATATAAATAAAGTATAAATGCGGTTAAATAAACTAGCTTAGTTGAATGCTATAACGCATTAAGTTACTGGAAACATTTAACGTTTGACATTTTAAAGTTAAATTCGATCGTTGTGGAAATTTTTCATAGGGATTGCGGCCAACAAACAATAAAAAATATCACACTGCAAATCGGTTGTCTTTATAAAACCTCATACAATACACTAAGCTAATATGTTCGGGCTTTTTGCCCTAAAAGAAAAGGATGAAACGAAGATACAAAAATACAGTTTTATAATGGCGGCCATGATGCAGGTGCGATGTGGTTGGTTTTGGTCGATCTTCAAATGTAGTTTTAATGGTCTTCAAGGTGGAAAGTCCAGATTTGGGCTTCCCCAAGAGTCTTGTATTTGGACAGGCTATTAAATGTCGAAGAGTTTGTGGAAATCGGACCATTATAGCAAAAACGGCCAGATATGCCTCGGCGAGGCATTTGGGTGCCTCAAGAAAAAAAATTTCAAATTTTTGAAAAACAGGCGTTTTTCGGTGGCGCTCGTTTACAACAAGGAATCGATCATAGAGCAAGGTCATCGGTCGTTTAATTCCTATAAGTAGCCTAAGAAGTTCAGGAAGAAAGTAAAGTGTATTTTCTGTAACAAATTTGAATATTTTGCCCAGGATTGCAGGAAAATGAAAGCATGAGGCTCATTTTCAGAGAGTGACTCGTCTCCACAACAGGCCTATAAGATGTGAAGATAACCAAGTTGCAATGGAAAGATGAGATAGCCAAGAAATCGCTGAAAACTATTGGATTGTCGATTCTGGAGCCAGCGTCGTAATGATAATATGGAAGAGGACTTCTGCAACTATAAGAAACTGGACAGCAGACGGCTCATCGGCATCAATAACGGGGAAGGCTACAGTGGTAATGAAACGCCAAAACAAACACATAAGAGTTTCCAGACATATATCATGTGCGTTCCATAAAACCAACATAATTTCTGTGGGGGTACTACAGAAAGCCTGATACCTCGTGTCGTTTCCCAAAGAAAGATGCTCTATTCAAAACTCAATGCGAAAGCTATGATGATAAAACAGAGAGGATACAACCTGTTTCTTGTATATATGACAATTGTAAACGAGCGCCACCGCAAAACGCAAGTTTATCAAAAATTTGAAATTTTTTTTTGAGCGCCCAAAATGACTCACTAGGCAAATCACGCCGTTTTTACAATAATGGACCAAATCGGCCCAAATTTTCAACATCCATAGTCTGTCCAAATACAAGCCTCTTGGGGAAACCCAAATCCGGACTTTCCACCAGGAAGAACCATTAAACGATGTTTGAAGATCACCTCAAACCCACCACATCGCACCTTCATCATGGCCGCCATTATTAAACTCTGTACTTATGTATTTTTATTTTATCCTTTTAATTTTAGGGCAAAAAGCCCGAACACACTAGCTTAGTGCATTTTAGGAGGAGGTTCCTCTTGTAACGGCGGATGCTACGACGCAGTAGGTGCTTGTAACATCGTCGCTCGCCCGGTGTAACTAGATCTTCTTACTATTACTTTTGGGTACTTTTTGGTTCAAACAAGCACAACAGCTACAGTCCCGGCGTAGGGAATGGAGCTACTCATGTCCTAATATTGTAGGCTAACTGTAATAATAAGCGGTAACGCTGCCACCAAGGTGGGAAGAGGCTAGCTAAGCTAAGTTTTAAGAGAATTATCTTACTGTTAACTTCTAGCAAACAACGAGCGAATAAACTGACGGACGTTTAAGGAAACTCCTGGTTTATATTTTAAACAAACATGAATAAAAATATCGCACAACAATTACATTTGGTAATTTTACACCTAGTTTAGGTTATAAAATACAGGGGGAATTTACATTAAATTCGACACTAGAACCAACACGAGGTTCACGTAAAACAATTTCAAATAGAAAAAGTGAGTTGCGTAGGCACAAGGGGATTTAACAAAGAGCCCTCTAAATTATCACCAGCCTCGGCTAACTAATAAAAGTAGACCTGTTACACAGTTTTGTTTCTACGTGTAACAGCAAAGCATTAAACCTCCCAGAGTTGCTGTTGATAAGTCAACTCCTAAAATTATAGAAGCATCGCAACCTATAAAGTGGATCCGAGCGTTTCATCAATGGAAACCCCACGAAGATCAAACCGTCCTTTGTTTACTTTAAACTGCGTTTAAAAAAACATAAAAAAGCTGGTTTTTAGTAAGGGACCGTGAACCCTTAAATTACGGCCGCCAACGTCCGAAATGCCGTTTGGCTTGACGCACCATAAATTTACCTTCTAAAGCTACGAGGTTAAGTTTAAGATTTAAACTATAAATTTTGAATGTAGAATCCAAAAAATAAACTTTTAAAGCTAAACTAAGTACGATACGAACCACTACCTTTGCCCGGCATGGCAACAAACGGACCGCGGCATCTCCACTCCCGACCGGCGTAGTGACCTCTAGCTTTGAGAATCCTTGAGCTGTGCTAACGAGTGAGTCTGGGTTTGGGGTTTTATACCCATTACCGGAAGTTGGCGCGGACGCCGAGGATAGCTTCGGAGGGGGTGAGCAGGGAAGAGAAGGCGGACATCTTGGAGGAGGAGAGACTGACCTAGATCGGCCGAGCTGTCACTACCGGAAGTCGGAATGGCAGTGCGGACGGCTAGGGTAGCTGAACGCTCTGACTGGCTGACGGAATTGAAGTAGTGTTTTGGTTGGATGGATTCGAATTGACTAAGGGAATTGCCGACTTGGAAACTTAAAGGCCAGGTTTGATAAGTGCAAGTGAGTTTTCAACTCATGACAACGTGATTTTTAGGCCTATTAAAATAAACTACGATGTTATGCATCGCAACTATTGAAAGAGGGAGGGGGGGGGAACGAAGTGTAATGCACAGAATAAACATTTGACTTTGGGAAACGGATTGCTATGTACAAGGCATGTTTTTTAACGAAGGAAAGCTAGTTTGTTTACGTTTTTAGAGGTTCACTACGGTCGGAGTTTGGATGGAGATGCTATAAAAAATAAACATAAAATCATACACTGGGTCCGTGAAAATAGATAAACAAACATTGGAGCTCCGGTAGGGTTCATGGCAAGAATTTAAGTTTACCCAAAATGCATTAAGTGCACAAATAAAAAGATTAAATGTTCCAGCTAGTTTTTAAAGGGCTATATCGCAGTTTAGGTTAGATTTTAAACTGGTTTGAACATCGGACATTTTTCATAAATAAACAAAGTCGTCACCTGTTAAAAATAAAAAATATCGTGTGTTTTCAACATCTAAGACACAACTAAGCTAGAAAAGTGTTTCGGCTTTATGCCTAAAGAAATATCATACAGTATTTTCATTTTTATAGTGTAAATCGCCATAAAGACGATGCTCTTCTGGTAGGTAAGAGTGCTGCCCTCAGGTTTTTTCTTCGGTGGTGTTAAGGTGTCCTTACCACGAGCGTCTGATACGAGACCGCGTTTACACGCCCCCACGCGGGAAACTCTATTTGGGGTTTCTGTCGAACGCCAAATAAGTGCTACAACAGAAAAGGTCAGTGCACACAAGACATGCCAAAGAACAAGACTGCCAAGCCATGTAAATAAACTGAATAAATTAATGCACCAAGGAATACACCTTCTGAGGAATACACCTCTCGTGAAATACATCACCACAAGTTATAAAATACACTGTTTACAAAAAAAAAAAAATTGCCATTTTATATTTTTGGGGGACTGACGTTTTTGTGGCTTGTAGCGGCGCTTATAGGGTCTTGAGGTGCCTACTGTCTATAGCACCGACATCTGGCGTACATGTGGTTAACGTAGAATAAATCATAAGTGGCGGTTTTTACTTTGTTGTGAAAACAGCATAGCGTGTCTACTGCACGGTTAGGAGAAGAGCCTCAACGTCCTAACTAAACTTTTATGACCTATCTATCACGGTTTACTGCCACCCACCACGATGGGTAGTTCATTTAATTGCCTACTTCGGAGTTAGAATAAAAATTGGTTTGTAACTAAAATAACCCTTGCAAATTAAATCGGACTCTTAAGTCAAAATTTGTTGTTCAAAACAACTTTCTTTTCTGTTTTAATAAAACATGACAAGATTTTTACACACGGAGTAACTAGTTGGTTACAAGAATAAAACTGGGGCTTTACAATTAAAAGCACACGATTTACAATTAAATCGACACTGAACTTAAAGTTAAAGTTCACATTACAATTTGGACTAGAAAAAGTCGGAGTGAGTTATCGCAACTCTCTAAGTTACAAACATGACCCTTGCAGAATGTAAAATAGTCTTTGAAAGCTTTAGCAACTCTTGCACTAAAGTCAATCAATCAATCACACTGAATCAAGATTAGTGTTACACTAGTGTTTAAAACTACCTTTTTGAAAACTCCTGCTTCAACAATAACACATGCTAGATCTCGGCGATCTTAGATTATTTAATGAACACTTGAGTCCATACACAAAGAAAAAAAGCCGGTTTTTAGGAAGGGGACCTTAAACCCTTAAATCATGGGTGCCCTAAACCAAAATGCCGATTGCGTTTGGCTACCCACAAATTCCCTTAAAGTCTAGAAGTTTATATTTTAAGACTAAATATTTAGAAATTCTGTTCTAAAAATTAAATTCTAATAAACTAGTTATCCTTTGAACCACTACCTTGCCCGGCATGGCAACATTCGGTCTGGACATCTCTGCTCCGACTGCCGTAGTGACCTCTGTCACGGATTGTTAAGTTTAACAATGTCGTGACAATGTAGTTTCTTTCGAGCAGCAACAATGCTGCTCGCAGTTTCTTTGTTTCCATTGTTTTTTAGCGTAAAAAACATCTGTACTGTTAGAAAAACGACTAAAAGAGCAAGTCCGACTTGTTCGGTCTGTTTTAAGTTAGAAGTAAAAACCCCTCTATTTTATATTAGTCTCAAGTTCGTCTTGCTTCGTAGATTAGATTCCACGACAGAGAAAATAATGGTGCCGAAACCCGGGATCGAACCAGGGACCTTTAGATCTAAACGTCGTTTAGAAGCAAGAAAAAGGGCGTCGTGGAGAAAGGACAGTAAGGTAACCCTAATCATTGACGGCCATTATGACGACAGAAGCGGCCATTAGAAAAAGCAGAGCTGGCTATCGAGCTGCAGTGACAAAAGCCTGCAATATTTTGAATGACTTAATGAAAGAAAGTGAACTTGAGGAGCTTGATGAATTTGAGCTTGAGGACTTGCTAGAGCAAATTGAGAAGAGGGAGTTGACTGTTGCACAAGCAGATGAAGACTTGAAGAAAGTTTTAAAAGAGGATAAAATAGAAGAGTTCACCGACGAGCAAATTGAATGGCAAGAGAAGATCAGTGAACTGAAAAGAAAAGCTCGAGTCCATGTGAAAAGGAAAAAGGCTGCACGAGAAAATCCAAGACTTTCAAGTGATGTAAACCCCACTGCTACCACTAGTTCACCTTTTGTAAAGTCCAGAGGTGTCAAATTGCCCAAGTTAGAAGTTAAAAAGTTCAATGGTGACATAGCTGACTGGCAAAGATTTTGGGATCAGTTCCAACAAGCCGTACACCTAAACAAAACCTTGGACGATGTCTCAAAATTTAGCTATTTACGGTCGATGTTAGAGGGATCAGCATTGGATGCCATTGCAGGATTATTAATGACCAGTGCGAATTACAGCGGTGCTATTGACACTTTGAAAGACAGGTTTGGACAACCAGAGCTTGTAATTCACTATCACATGGCGAAACTTCTCAAGATGACGGCAGTAAAGGAAAATACGGTAGACCCTAGAGCTTTAAGACGTTTATATGACGAGTGTGTCTGCCATATAAAGGGATTGGAAGCACTTGGGATAACATCAGATAGTTATGGATGCCTTCTATGCCCTGTAGTCATGCAGTTAGTGCCTGAAGAACTACTAGTTGACTGGAGACGTAAAGCTACATCACGTTTAGAACTGTACGACTTAGAGACACTACTGGAAAAGCTAAAAGCCGAAGTAGAAGGAAAAGAAGACTTATTGTTCATTCGTAAGGACATAAAGGGAAGTGGATCCAAATCAGTCAATAAGATTATAGAAGAAACCCCTTTGCCATCAACAGCGTTGTTACATGCACGAGTTGAAAGTCATACAAAGCCTGAATTTACAAATGGGAGTGGATGCATTTTTTGTGCAAAAGATGATCACAAAAGTTCAGCATGTAAAATGTCTTTATCTGTGAACGAGAAAAAGGCCAGAATCATGAAAAGTGGCTGTTGTTTCGTGTGCTTAGGAAAAAAGCACATGGCCAAAGACTGCCGAAGCACAACTTTATGCCGAAAATGCAATGGACGTCATCATACACAAATATGCTTTCGCACTTCAAGTTCGGGCATAAAAGAAAAGGAAAGTGATTCTCCGCAAGACAAGACTCCTACAGAAAAAGTATCCCTACAAGCGTGTGTATCGAGTACAACTCAAGCAAAGTTCACTCAGTTGCAGATTATCTGGGCGTGGGCTGAAGGAAGCTTGGGAAGATGCAGAGTTAGGTGTGTTCTGGACAATGGAAGCCAACGGAGTTTTATACATGTTCACACTTCAAAGCGCATTGGAGCAGAAAGAATTAAGAAGGAGCACTTAACCGTGAGTGGAATCGGAGGGAGAAAAGAAGAGCACGATTACAACCTAGTTAAATTAACTTTAAGAAGTCTGTACGATGAGAGTGAGAAAACTGTAGACCTTATTGAAATTAACTCGATTTGCGGTCCTGTGGAATCATTGAGCCCAAAGGAAACCGCTCGTTTACTGCAAGAAGTCGGGTTAGAGCAAGATGCAGCTACAGAGGACGTAGATGAATCTACAACGGCAATCGACATTCTTGTCGGACAAGACATTTTTTGGACCATTGTCACAGGTCAATATAGAAGACTGAACGAATCAGCTGTAGTGATGCAAAGTATATTTGGTTGGTCCATAGAAGGAAGGATTAGTCAACAGGACAAAGCAACTAACATTAGTACTGTCCTTCACTGCACAGTTCAAGAAACAAAACAAGAAGAATGGGCTGAAAAGTTATGGTCTTTAGAAGCAATCGGGATCAAAGACTCGGCAGTGGAACAACTGAAACGAGTAGAAGATGACGAAGTTCACAAGTTGTTTAAAGCTACCACTAAAGTCAAGGAAGGGAGGTACTGCGTAAGATTACCTTGGAAGACTGATGTAAACCGACTTGGAACGAATTGGACGATGGCTAGAGAGAGGATGATGGGATTGATTCGCCGTTTTGAAAATGACCCAGATTTCTTTCTTCAGTATAAAGCTGCTATTGAAGCTTACATGCAACAAGGTCAAGCAGAAGAGGTTTGTGCTGGACAGGAAGTTGGAGAAAAGGTTTACTACATACCGCATCATGCCATAGTACGTGAAGACAGGGTAACTACGAAAGTTAGAATTGTCTTTGATGCCTCTGCACATAGGAAAACCGAGGAATCTCTCAATGAAAGTCTCTGGCAAGGACCAAATTTAAATCCAGAGCTTTTACATTTGCTACTTGTATTTCGCATGCAGAAGATAGCATTAACTGCCGACATAGAAAAAGCATTCCTTCAAGTTAGCCTTGCAGAGGAAGACAGAGATGCCACTCGATTTTTATGGGTTGACCCTAGTTGGAAAATTGGTGACAAGGTGAAGTTGAAAGTTTTCAGAATGACCAGAGTGTTATTTGGTGCTACTTGCAGTCCGTATTTGTTAGCCGCAACTATACGTTTGCATGCTGAAAAAGAAGCTAACATTTACCCTAATGAAAGTAAACTACTGAACGAGAACATTTATGTTGATGATTTAATCGCAGGAGCAGACTGTGAGAAAAACGCGGATACAACTAAAGAAAACATGCAAGCTATGCTTCAGGGTGCGGGTATGAAGATGAAGAAGTGGTTAACCAACAGCACCAATCTTTTTGAAAAGTGGAAAAGCGAAGAGGTCCGAAATAATACGTTGCAAGAGTTGAACGTACAACCAAATCAAAACGTAACAAAACTTTTGGGGTTAAGGTGGGATCCAAAACTGGATGAAATAATGCTGCCTGTTACAGCTTTAGAGAAGCTAAATACGTGTACAAACGTCACCAAAAGACTTGTTTTAAAACATGCGGCTCAAATTTATGATCCTTTAGGTTACATAGCCCCAGTTGTCATGAAGGCAAGATGTTTCTTTCAAGACCTGTGGAAACAGAAGTTTGCATGGGATCAAGAATTGCCAGTAGATCTGAGCCTCAACTGGAAAAGCTGGTGTAATGACATTCAACAGTTAGACAAAATCAAGTTGCCACGCTACATCAGTTTAAATAATGAGCTAAAAGATAAAAGACAGATACACGTATTTTGTGATTCGTCAGAAAGGGCCTACGGCACAGTTATCTACCTTAGGATGGCGAGTCAAGAGGAAGTCAGCACTAGTCTTCTTATTTGCAAAGGTCGTGTAGCACCCATCAAGCAAATTAGTTTACCCAGGTTGGAACTAATGAGTGCCACAATAGGAGCCAGACTTTCTGCATTCCTTGCTCAACGTCAAGAGTTCACAGGAATATCCTACACATTCTGGAGCGATTCTCAAGTGGTACTGAAATGGATTCGAGGGATAACCAAGAAGTGGAGAGTTTTCGTACAAAACCGAGTCGCAGAAATACGACGTTTGACCAAAATTGAAGACTGGCGATATTGCCCCAGTAAAGAAAATCCAGCGGATTTGATTTCAAGAGGAGAAACCCTAAAAAAGCTGCTCAGCAAGACAGAGTGGTGGAAAGGCCCAGAGTGGTTGTTGAAAAAGGAACATGAATGGCCAGAAGAGTCTGATGGAAGTCGAAGTTTAGTTCAAGGCCAAATTGAAGACGAAGAAATGGTGATCGTTGGTGTAACAGTTATTTTGGAAGAGCTGATAGACTTACAGAGGTATGGACACTTAGAAAAAGCCGTACGAGTGACTGCATGGGTTCTACGTGCAGCATCTATTTTCAAAGGACAAGTTAGTGGCAATCCAGACAATTTAACTGTGACAGAGCTCAACGATTCAACGACATATTTAATTCGTCAGACACAAATGACATGTTATCAGTCAGAAATTTATGCTTTGAAAAAGGATGATTTGATTGATACCAAGGAGTCAAATTTAGCAAACCTTAATCCTTTTCTAGACGAGCTAGGTGTCATGCGTATGGGAGGACGCTTACACGAATCAAACCTACCTGTAAATGAAAAACATCCCGTTTTGTTACCAAGTAAAACCAGATTTGCACAACTTTTGGTTTTAGAGTGTCATGAAAAAGTTTTTCATGGAGGTGTCGTGCGAACCTTGGCAAAGCTACGAGAAAAGTATTGGTTAGTGAAAGCAAGACAATTTATCAAGAAAACCTTAAAGCTGTGTTTCATTTGCCAGAAGTTGAAGGTGAAACCTTTGAACTGCATCGAAGCAAATTTACCAAAGGAGAGACTGACACCAGCACCACCGTTTTTTACAACCGGAATTGATTTTGCTGGGCCCGTTTTTGTGAGGGAGACAGGAAAACAATCTAAAGCATATATTACTTTATTCACGTGTGCAGTTACACGAGCCATCCATTTAGAGCTTGTTCCTGACCTAACTGCAGAAGCATTTTTGCGAGCACTAAGACGGTTTTTCGCCAGAAGAGGAGTAAGTGCATTGATTTATTCAGACAATGCTAAAGCATTTAAACGAGCTAATATGGAATTAGCCTGGATATGGGAACTAGTTATCAACCCCTTGGTGAATGAGTTCTGTGTAAAACAACGAGTGGAATGGAAGTTTATAGCCGAAAAGGCAGCCTGGTGGGGGGGATTTTGGGAACGTATGATTCAAACTGTGAAACGTTGCCTAAGAAAGGTTCTTGGTAATGCGTGTGTTTCGTCAGATGAATTAACAACTATTTTAGCCGAAATTGAAACCGTCGAAAATCAGTGACCAATTTCGTACGTTTCAGACAAACCTCAAACAGAAGAACCTTTAACTCCAGCGCATTTTTTAAATTGCAACCCTGACTCATTAATTGCTGTGGGGAGGGTAAAGCATTCAAGCCAGTGCAAGGTGGATAAAGATTTTACTCGCAATTGGAGGCATCGGCAACGACTGCTGGAGCATTTTTGGAGAAGATGGAAAGCCGAATACTTACTGGATTTAAAAAGCTTACAACAGCGACGAAACGTAGGCAAGAGAGCAATAATTAAGCCAGGAGACGTGGTTTTAATTCATGAACTTCGACACCCACGTCACATGTGGAAGATGGCGAGAGTTAAAGCAGTACAATTAGGACGTGACGGAGAAATTCGTAGTTGTTTATTAAAAAAAAGTAATGGACACGAAGTGCGCCGACCGATCCAACTAATCTATCCTTAGGAACACGAGTTGAACATTAGTGATAGTGTTTAAGCTTACAGGCTGTAGAAATTTGCGACTTGTCGGTCGTGGGAATGTCACGGATTGTTAAGTTTAACAATGTCGTGACAATGTAGTTTCTTTCGAGCAGCAACAATGCTGCTCGCAGTTTCTTTGTTTCCATTGTTTTTTAGCGTAAAAAACATCTGTACTGTTAGAAAAACGACTAAAAGAGCAAGTCCGACTTGTTCGGTCTGTTTTAAGTTAGAAGTAAAAACCCCTCTATTTTATATTAGTCTCAAGTTCGTCTTGCTTCGTAGATTAGATTCCACGACAACCTCTAACTGTGCTGTGCTAACTAAATTCTCCCTCAGCTTGGTTATATACCTGTTGCCTGCCTGCAGGTAGGAGGGAAACCGCGGTCCTGTAGGAGAGCGACTGAGGGGGGATGTGAGTTAGAGGGGTCGCTTTGGAGGAGGAGTGACTGACCAAAATCGGCCGAGCTGTCACTACCGGAAGTCGGCCATGACAGCGCGGACGGCTAGGGTAGCCTTGCACTCTGATTGGTGGGGAGAAAAAATACTGAGTTCGGATTGGAAGGAGCTTGGATGGCAAAGGGATTTGCCGACTTTGGGTGTTTTTAGAGGCCGTGGCTTGAGTAGTGCATTGAGTTAAACTCATAACAACGTGAAATAGGCCTATACATTTTTTTATAAAAACTACAATGTTACATTACAACTATTGAAGGAAGGGGGTGGGGGAAACGAAGTTTGATGAAGTTTTCCGTTAAAGCTTATTTAATTTAATAGTAATGCTTTATGCATTACCCAAACCAATGTACTAAGCTTTAACCAGAGCCTATTCACGATGTACGTTTGTAAATAAACAATCCATAGTCCATTTCCCAATGACAAGGCCTTTCAGATAGTTCAAGAGTTGAAAAGTCAATTTGGCCGATCTCTAACCATTCCCTACTCCTTCAAACGGCTCTGCACCAAAATCCTTTGCCCTACCGACTTTCCCATTGTTCCCAAGGCCCTCAGTCAATCTGACCCTCGCAGCTCTGCTGCCCGTCCGCACGAACTTCCTGTCACTAGCATAAAAACCCCCCAGCCCAAAGCATCCCCAGCACAGCTCACAGATCTCTCAAGCTAGAAGGGTCACGCCGGTCGGGAGTGGAGATGTCACGTCCGGGATTGCCATGCCGGGCAAAATGGTAGTGGTTGTAAGTAACTAGTTTAACGTCAGACGTTTATCTTTAGGACCCCCCAATTCTAAATTTATAGTCTAATTAACACTGGCGATAGCCAGTGTTAGTAAGGGTCGACCTAGGACCTCTGTGTTATACTCTCAACTTTGAGTGCTTATAACTCCGTCAAAAGTAAACATATTTAAACCAAATTTGGAATCTAGCTTTGACTAGTAAAGGCCTGTCTGCAGTCCAAAAAATGTGAAATTCGGTCCAGCCAAACCCGAGATGCAGACAGGGGCCAAATAGACAACTTCTTGTTCAGCTTCTTGTTGTTGTTGTTGTTGTTCTGGGGATACTTTCGTCTGTCCTCTCTACAGGTCAAACCATTTGTCCTATAAAGCTGGTTCTCAGCTCATTTTACAGGTATTGCTCTGTAGATGTGCCCTTTTCATAAGGCCTTTTCTAATTGGTCAAGTGGTTCAGGGGTTACGGAGCTCTAAACCACCAGTTTGATTGTTTTACATTGTTTTAAACATTGTTATTATGCAACAATACCAATTAGCAAACTCCAGCTGCGAGACATAGACTGAAGATTAAAGGATTTGTTTCTATTGTTACCATTGGCGATAGCCAGACTAGTAAGGGTCAGCCTAGGGTCTCTTGTGCTAAACTATCAGCTTTGACTGTCAACTGCACTGTTTTACAGTTTAGCTGCAATTCTAAAAGTAACACGAATTAATGAACAAAAACGGAACGTTAAATGTTTAGAGTAAGGATCTAAAAGTCAAAACCTAGAAGGAACACAGACAAGCTTTGACAGTCAGGGTCTAGGTGTAAAATTTGTCAGTAAGAGGCTGGAAAGCATTAGACCCTTACTACCCAGTGGTCAGCAATAAATACATTTTCACGAAAAACTGGAAATCATCCTACAATGACCCATGTGATGATCAAGTGGTAGTATGGTTATACGTTTCCTGCTTTGCTTTACGTTGAAAATTATTTTTCAATTTAGTAACATGGCAGCATATTCGTAGCAGACAGCATTATGGTAATTCTCTACCATAACTCTACGAATTATAATAAAAATTCGAAAGCATCAAAAGACAAAATCCCAAACTTCACAAGAAAATTGTGTTATTAAAGTTCCAAACAATATTCTAAGAACAAAGAAAACCTGCTACAACCGTTCATACACACGTTCAGTCCGAAGAGACTAGAACTAATCTAACCACCGGGTAGTAAGGGTCTAATGCTTTCCAGCCTCTTACTGACAAATTTTACACCTAGACCCTGACTGTCAAAGCTTGTCCGTGTTCCTTCTAGGTTTTGACTTTTAGATCCTTACTCTAAACATTTAACGTTCCGTTTTTGTTCATTAATTTAAATTAACTTCTAGCTTCGAGTCTTTATGGTTGCTAAGCCTTATCGGCATTGCTGGTCTTTACCACCATAATGTTAGAGTAGGCACCTCTTCCTAAAAAGCCAGTTTCATTCTTTGTTCATTTCTTAAATGTAAACAAAGGGACGGTTTGATCCTCGCGAGGAAAAATAACTGTGGGACGACTTGAAAACTACAGCTGTCAAATATAGTTGTAACTTAGCGGACGCGGTTCAGCTTGCTGGGTATTCCAGGATTGGAACCCAAGAAAAAAATGCTTTTTCTAATCTAAATTAAGAGTGTTTAAGAACAAACATCGTTGTTCTTGATTATTGCGAATTTCAATTGTAAATTCTGGTAAATTTGTTTTTGCAAACTTGTGAAAGCTTGAACTAGTGAACTTTAATGTAAAAGTATTTGTTTTCATTATTCTGATGTTTTAAAATAAAAACCAAGAGTTTTTAAACCTCAGGTTCGTTCTCTAGTAGATTAATTGTTTTTAAGTGTTAACTATTATGTAGCCCTTTTAGCTTTTATACTTCATTTAAACAGTTAAAGTAATCCACCGTTGGTGGCAGCGTAATTACCGGTAGCATTAAGGTTAGGCCTAGAATAGGACACAGACGCTCCATCCCCCAAGCCGGGACTGTAGCCCATGCTGTGTTATTGAACGTAAAAAGTCGTAATAACCACAAAACCTGATGCTAAGAAGTACTCGTCAACCAATGATGTCGGGGGCGCTACAAGCACCTCAGCCGTCGTAGCGTCCATCACTACAGCCTCCAGGGATACAGAACCACGAAAAAGTGGTGGGATTTGGCTTTTCCTACTGTTATGTATTTTATTTAAATTCTAATCTCAAAATATGATGGTATGCGTTAGTGATAAGATAAACCTAAAATCCAAGCATGTTTTTGATAGACGGCTCCCAGCCTAAGGATATACAAACGAATTAGGTTAAATGGGTCTCTTCCTGTAATTTATCCAACTGAAATAAAAATAAAAGATACACTGAACTGGGCTTTTACTATAGTGGTTGTTGACCAGACTGATTTAATTAAAGTTAATCCTACAGAAATGCTTTAAATAAAAAGCTTAAAGTTAGGTTAGAATAATAATATACTTGATTTAGAAGATGTGATGTTGACTAACGTTTTTAAAGCAAATCTTTAAAAAAAAATTAAAGGCCTACTTACGCCCAATAAAATCAGGCTATGTGTGCGTGTTGTGCATGTACATAAAATAGTTTGTTGCAACAAAATGTACATTGGGCTGGATTTAGCAGACCTATATTATTTACAACCCTTACTTACAACATAGGTTTATGGAAGCTGTGGCCTTTATACTAGACACTAAAATCCAAAGAGTTTGTACACATAAACAATGAAGCTTGAGCTGAGGTGTCAACTTCAGGTTTAGCGCTAGAGGTCATAAATTAGGCCGGACGAGAGCAGAGAATCGTGGTGAGAAGCCGTTGTAGGGGAGCGGGATCGTCGGGATGAACATAAGGAAAGCTCCAAGGAAGATTCAGCCGTCGAGGGGCAAGGTTTGGATGTACGTGCTTTGGTTTTCATCCTTGGCTTCTTCGAGTGTCTAGAATCCCGTCGGGAAGGTTGGTCGCAAGAAATCGAAGAAGCCGACGGAGATAAAGGCGAAGACAGTAGAAGCGGTGGTGCCGGTGCCGAAGTTGGAGGAGGCATAGGGCGAAGGGCCGTCCTGGGCGAAGACTCCTTCCCAGTGGTTCTTGACAGATCTTGCCATGGCGAAAACGTTCTTAGAATGAAGCAGTTAGAACCGGCGAAAGAAGCAGGCGAAGCCAGGCGAAATTCAGGATGAAGGCGAAGCGTGACCGTAGTGGTGGAAGGCAAGCCTCGCCTGGACGCTTTTATAGAGGACCTGAGCACACGCATGCTCAGATCGGGTTACTCAGCTGGCCGGCTCTAGACAACTTTGAAACCTCCAGAAAAGAAAGCATCCATTGGGAAAGAATACAAAAATTCATATGCAATGTAGATTTCCGAACAGCAATAGAAATGTAAAGTTTTCAGGGGTTTGCCAAAGACTTCACTGGTGATGCCAGCAATGCTTCCCCTGACTTCTGGCTGGCATTGGACTGCTATGCAGCAGCACCCCCTTTCAGGATATCCTAGATCCACCACTGGTGAACAATCACCGACCCAAATTTATCACATAAAATTGGCCAAAATTGGCTTGGCACAGCCGTACTGCTAACTTACCTTAAATGATTTTATAGAGCTGATACCATTCTGATCCCGTTGGTACTCATAACGTGAGAATGGCCCTTTTAAAGTGGCACCAGTGTGACGAATGTCAATCGACTCTTCAACGGCAATGTTGCCCCAGTGGGACACTTCAATTATACGTTCGTGAGATGTGACAGTCAGGAATGGAGAATTGTTTTCATAGTGGACTACCATTTCGTACTGAAAAAAGAACACAAAAAAACCAATAAAACTTTTTAAATATGCCCAAAGTCACGCTGTATAGCTCCACCATTAGACTAAAATGGATGGGTCGAATTCATTTTCTTTCTGTTATCAAAAATAAGTTAGGACTAACCACTTTAAAGCCGAAAATTATCATGAGTGTTAGGACATTAGCTCAACCGAGGTATCAAAAAGTCCAATTATACACGAATGTTTTGGGAGTATATTGTGAGGAGTGGTTTGATTCCTAGATACAATACCACAGAGTAAACCATTCATGCTAGTTTCAGTGGCATTACGAAGAGTCTTAAAGGTCGCTCTACAAGACAACAAAACCACAAACTATACAGTTTTAGTTAGCACACATTGTACGGTGGCATGCATTTCTAAAAATGCTAATTTTTAAAAGAAATTCATGAAAAATTACTGATTTTTTAATTCTTTGCTTTCTAGCTTTACCAAAGCCACATCGCCATCCTCACTTGGCTACGCCTTCTACAGCCTACTGCATTCGTTGGGCACGTTCTTTACTTTTTCCTCCGACTCGCACATAATTCTTTTTCCAGGAGAAACTGAATGGCAGGGTTTCATGGTCCCTGGATATTCATCAGCACGGCCTTCTCTCAAGACGTGGTGTTGAATAGCCAGAGATTTTAGTCGTCCTAGATGCGAATCCCTACTGGAACTTGAAACCAATGGAGTCTCAGTGCCTTCCCAATCTATCCTGTGTGAGGTGTCCATGTGGTGAACTGCAATGCCGTTAGTTTCCGTTAGTTATTCCTTGCGTCTGCCATATGCTGTTTTACTCTTGTACGGATGCCCTTCCTTGCTCTCCTAAGTATACAGCCTCGCACTCACAACATGGTACACGATACAGAGAATACACGATACACAGAGAATTATGGTGTTCAGACATCTTCAACCATTCATCTTCTTCCCCCTCGTCTGCCTTCTTTTTTCTTCCCACTGTCGCCCCTTTAACATGGGTCTCAACTGTTTACTCATGGTCTAGGTGCTTCCTCTTTCTTCTCAACCTTACCTCCATCACTTGTTTTCTTACCAATACATTTTTCATCAGAGAATACAGAACTCTCGGGGGGTAGCCCAGGACGATGAATCTTCCCTTCGCTTCTTGCAAAAATTCACATGCTATCTCAAGAGTGCTGTCGTGTCGGACAATCCGTGCGAATTTGTTGGCCGCTATCGCTTTGGGCTTTCGAACAGGACATCCTGACTCAAATGGGATTCCTCTCCCAGTAGTCATAGGCTTATGGTAGGGTCAATACATCACACTCCCATCTTCTTTCCTCAGGAGCTCAACATTAAGGAAGAAAATTCCCCCTCCCCTCCTCTTCCTCAAAGGTGAAATCCAGTTCTTCCCTCCAACATGTTCTTTGGCTGCCCTCTCTTTGTGATGGTTAGGATAACGTCCACAATTCTTCTCCACATCTTCAAAGTAGGAAACAATTCCCGGCAAACACATCCAGATGTTGCAGGACAATTCGGCAATGATGGGGGAGCTCGAATACCCCATAGGGGAACCTTTTGTTTACCAGAAAGTTGGGCCTTTATATTCAGCATAGATAGAAGACAGAATTACGCTTAACGCTTTATCTGTTCTATATACTTCATCCTCGATGTCAAACTTGGAGGTGCAGAGTAGGGTGGAATGAAAACGGGCGAAAAAAAATTTAATAGTGCGGAAAAGTTGTGTATTGAGCCCCTAATAAACTGTGTAAAATTTGGTTTTGATCAAATAATGCTTTAATCTGCCCCAAGGACATTGTTTTAATGCAAATTTTTGAAAATCATTTCTTTTAAATTTTTTTAAATTTAATAGTGTGGAAAAGTTGAGTACCGGGCCACTAATAAACTGTGCAAAATTTGGTTTTGATAAAATGATAACTTGATCTGCCCCAAAGGACATGAAATTTATCATTTTCTGCTGTAAACGCTGTTTTAGTATTTAAATGCAAATTTAGGAAAATTGTTTCTTTTTAACATTTTCTAATTTAATAGAGCAAAAAAGTTGTGTATTGGGTCCCTATTAAACTGTGCAAAATTTGGTTTTGATCAAATAACGCCTTGATCTGCCCCAAAGACCTTGAAATTTACCTGTTTTCTATAAATGTAATGCTAAAAAATTTACACAAAACTGTTAAAACCTTTTATTTCTGAATTTTGATAGCATAGAAATTATACATTAACATGTTGGGATTGTTGAATAGCACACTTAATAGAAATAAATCTCTTTGAGCTGCAAGAATTTATCGAGATACCAGTATGCCGTTGTGTAGTCCTGAAATTGTCCTTTTGATTTATTCAAATATTTACTTTGTTACGGTGTTTTCACTTTATTCGATAATCGCTTTTTGTATTGAAACTTGGTATTATATTTCATGATTCTAGTCTTGCTCGTATGAAGCCATCTCTTCCTGACATTCCACATGCAGAAGCAGATGCTCTCGGTACGAGTTTGATATAGCCTTCGACCGCTTGGGTGTGGCATGGAAATTATGTAAGCCATTTATTTATAGGCGACAGATAGCCCTCCTTCCACCATTAGCTGAAGATCTCTGTCAGAGATTCCAAATGTCATAGGTGGTTCTGTAACCTCAAAGTTACTATTCTGTAACCATTGAATAAGATCTACATAATAGGTTGCATCAACATTTTGGTGGTGGTATTTGGAAAGCACGAACTTGACTCGATCCTAGTTTTGTTCTTGCTTTCATGATCCATTGCAGTCGAAGGGACCTGGTGTTCTGTCGTTCATCGGTTATTAAGCAAACGAAGATATTTTCCGGATCACCGGATCAACTACACATTTTAGTTCCTCGTTGAAGTAACGTGTGGATTTTATTGATTTCAATAAGTGTTTTGCCATTTAATTCTTCATTTAGCTGGACCGACCACAGGTCCTATAGTTTCAAGGGAACTATTGGAAACCAGATTGCAGATTGTGAAAAGCTATCAATTGTTTGTTTTCAGAAAACTGAAGGTAATTTTCCGTGCATTAAAGCAAAGACCTAAGTAATGATCAACAACATCTATTGGAATTGTGCCAAACTGTCACAGGTTGTAATTATCTTTCAGGTTTGCAACCGAAAAGTCCTGGTTAACTTTTACATGCATTCTGGGTGACAGCAGCTAATTGTATCCTAGGTCTATATGTGGCAACTAATGAACCCGTGAATCTTCGTATTTATTGTTTAAGTCTATTTGCCAACGTGGTTTGAGATCAAGGCTAATCCCTCATGCAAGCATGGTGCAAACACTTGTTGAAATCAATAAAATCCTATTGTTACCTAAGTGAAGAACTGAAGAGTGTAGTTGACCCCGTGATACAAAGAAATGTCTTCTTTGGTCATCTGGAAAATGTCCTCACTCTAATGATAACTGATGAACAAGAGCACATCTTGGACTACGAAGAATCATGAAAGCAAGAACAAACACAGGATCGAGGCAAGTTCAATGTTTCCAATTACCACCACTATGTTTTGATGTTAACCGATTATGTAAATCTTACATATTCCATGGCAAACTTGAGAAGTTACAGAACTACCTATGATATTTGGAATATTTGACAGAGATGGAGATCTTCGGCTAATGGTAGAGTAGGCTATCACCTATAAATGAAGAGTTTACATCATTTTCATGCCACACCCAAGACATCGAAGGCTGTCTCAAAGTCATCACAGACGCATCTGCTTCAGTATGCGGAATACCTGGAACAAAGGGCTTCATACAGGCACGACCAGAATCACGAAATATAATGTCAAGTTTCAATACAAAAAGCGATTAGCAAATGAAGTAAAAACACCCGAACAAATTAAATGTTTGGATAAATCAAAAGGACAATTTCAGGAATACTCAACGCATTCTGGTATCTCGATAAATTATTGTAGCTCAAATGAATATATTTCTAATACATGTGCTATCGAACAATCCCAATATGTTAATGTATGACTTCTATGCTATCAGAATTCAGAAATAAAAGGTTTTAGCATTTTTGTGTAAATTTTTTAGCATTACGTTTATGGAAAAAAGTTAAATTTCAAGGTCCTTGGGGCAGATCAAGGTATTATTTTATCAAAACCAAATTTTGCACAGTTTATTAGGGACCCAATACACAACTTTTTCGCACTATTAAATTAGAAAATTTTAAAAAGAAACATTTTTCCTAAATTTGCACTTGAAACCTAAAACAGTGTTTACGGCAAAAAATGGTAAATTTAAGGTTCTTTGGGGCAGATCAAGTTATCATTTTATCAAAACCAAATTTTGCACAGTTTATTAGCGTCCCAATACACATCTTTTCCGCACATTAAATTAAAAAATTTAAAAATAAATAATTTTCAGGAATTTGCATTAAAACCATGTTTACGGCAGAAACTTGCAAATTTCAAGGTCCTTGGGGCAGATCAAGACATTATTCGATCAAAACCAAATTTCACACAGTTTATTAGGAACCCAATACACAACTTTTCCGCACTATTAAATTACAGAATTCAAAAAAATATTTTTTCGTTCCACCCTAGTGCAGAGCTCTAACATTTCAGAATTAGTTTATTTAGGAAATAAGGCTAGGAAAAAGTTGTGTCAGGGTTCGTACATAACAATCGAAACCATTTTCAAAGTTTTTTCAAGGCTAGCTTAGAACCAATTTCAAGGCTCTTTGCACAATAGCTTCTCAAAATTACCTTGTCATCGTTGTGCTCTTAGTTGCAGTACGAAGCTAAACCGTCATAACAATGACAAACATTATGTCATCCCTCCCACCAACAGATAAGGAGGAATGAGATATACAGCTTCTAACAGTCAGTGGAACAGCACTTGCTCAGCTGTCTCTGCTGGCAAAAATGGCTTCATTGTTCAAATGTACTCGGCTGACAAATTTTTGTTATTTATTTATCTCATTTTTTTGAATTAATTATTAAATTTTATACCTGAATTAATATTACTGGCATGGCATTAACCTCATTCCAAACACAGTACACTCACAAAATTCAAGGCCATTTCAAGGCTCAGAGGACAAAAATTCCAATTTAAAACCTTGAATATTCAGCTTTCAAATTTAAGGCTATTCAACGAATTCAAGGCTGCGTATGAATACTGGTTATTTCACATTGTAGGAAACAAAAATCTCTTTATCTTCCAGTGTGAGACCATCAATTCCATCAAGTAACTCCTCCATTTTAACAATCTACTCGGTTCTTGCACTTATTTCTTAAGCCGTTCGCTCACTAACCAGTCCAACCTCTGCTCTGGACATCCCTTCACGGATGTTATTAGCCTTAGCAGATGTCCTTCTTAATGCATTTTGATGAGGAAAAAGGAAAAGGAAAAAAGAAAAGGGCATCCACTCAGGCTAATGACATCCACAAAAGGAGGTCCAGAGCAGAGATTGGACTGGGTATTGAGCAAATGGCATAAAACATATGTGCGAGCACCGAGTAGATTGCTAACATGGAGTTACACAATGAAATTGATGGCCTCACACTGGAAGATAAGATTTTTGTTTCCTACGATGTGAAACAACTTTTTCCTAGCCTTTCTCATATAAACTAATTCTGAAAATGTAAGGAGCTCTCCGCCTCCAAGTTTGACATCGAGGAGAAGTACAATACAGATTGAGCACTGTTGAGTATACTTCTATCTACGTCGAATATACGGGGACAACTTTCTAGCAAAGTAAGGGGGGGTGGGGGGGTCCCTATGGGGCATTCAAGCTCGCCCATCATTGCCGAAATTGTCCTGCAACATCTGGATGCGTTTGCCAGGAGTTTCATACTTTGCAGATGTGGAGAAGATTTGTGGACGAAATACTAACCATCATGAAGAGAGGGCAGCCAGAGAATGTGTTAAGAGTACTGAATTGCTGTTGCTGGAGGGAAGAACTAGATTTCACTGGGGGGGGGGGGGGGGAAGACCCCTTTTCCGCAGATGAGTGTAATGTAGCAACCCTACCGTAAGCCTATTGACTACTAAGAGGGGTAAGCCACTCGAGCAAGGACACCCTGTTGGACAATTCAAAGCGATAACAGCCAACAAATTCACACGGATTGTTCGACACTCCAGCACTCTTGATATAGCATGTGAATTTCTGCAAGAAGCAAAGGGAACATTCGTCCTCCTGGGCT
>JAHWFP010268225.1:22804-50569 GCA_023313725.1 Lithobius niger | reverse complement strand
TGTGAAGGTGTGATAGCGGGAGGGAAGAAGGCAGCAGCCCAGGAGGAAGAAAGTGAATGCTTGAAGAGAATACCAAAGAAAGCGTGTATCGTGTACCATGTGGTGAGTACGAGGCAGTACACTTAAGAGAGAAAAGGAAGGGCATCCATACAAGAGTAAAACATCATTTGACTGACGCCTCTGTTCATCGAGTCAGGGATTTGTTGGCTTTGGGCGAGATACTGGTGATGTGCAGGAATAAAGTGGTAACTTAACGGCATCGCAGTTCACCACATGGACACCGCATACAGGATTGACCGGGAAGGCACTATAACTATTGGTTTCAAATTCCAGTAGGGACTCGCACATCTACGAGAACTGGAATCCCTAGCTATTCATCACCAGGTCCGAGAGAAGGCCGCGCTGATATATATCCAGGGACCATCGAACCCTGCCATTCAGTTTCTCCTGAGAAAAGAATTGTGTGCGAGTCCATCAATACAGTAAGCCATGTTAAACCGGCGTTTTGGAAAAACACAACAGCAGGCGACAAGCAACGAGAGTGGAAGAGGCCTGATGAATATAGTCGCCGGAGCAATTAACATCTTCAGCACTTTCTGTCGCTAATTCACTGAAATTGTTTATATCTTGAACTATGAAATTTTGCGTAAATTGTGCATCGTATTAGAAGGCTTTTGAAATGTCAAGTACGAGTGTTTATGTTATTAAAAAGATTTGTATTCCAGTTCTGTACCTTCATGTTATCAAGTGCATTATCATACGTAATATCCCAAGAGCTAAGGAAATTATCGATATTTTTTCAACCAAAGTGAGTTTACCGGGTCAATACACGAGTGTTGAAAAAATATGATAATTTTCAATAGCTCGCGGGGTGTTTAGTTAGAAAATTTCTCACCATTTTTCATTATTCAGCTTTAAGGCTGTACCGAACCGTACAAACCGAACCGAACATGGCCAAACAGAGGGTGTTCGGTTCGGTTCGGTGTTCGGCCTTTCAAACGCAAAATACCAAACCGGACATATTTTCACTTCTAATCGACGGATTTTTATGTTTGAATACAACATTTTGAAGATTTTTTTGCCAGCTTTCTGTTGGTCCAAACCACAAGTTCCTAGCTCTAACGGTTCAGAAGTTATAAGGGAAAATGTAAGAGTAGTGGAGATTTTTTTATGTTTAAACAGAGTTTCAACATCTATGGACTTACACGTCCATGTGAAATACCTACATTTGTTAAGAAACTTGTGCTTTGACGAATCTTTGTGAACCAAGTTCTTTTACATTTTAGTTTAAGGTAGATTGGTTTGCTACATTTTTGTTCGGTTCGGAAGTGTTCGGGGTTCGGCTTATTTAAGGTCTGTTCGGTTTGGTTCGGTTCGGCTGAAAAATTCTCGTTCGGTACAGCCTTATTCAGCTTGCTAAATGTATGCAGAATTTAAAAAATTTATAAAAGTCGCTGCTGCCCTCCAAATATTGGCGTGCCGATTTGCATCACAACCGCTAGGAATAAAATTGATATTCGCCACCTCCAAACATTTTTACTTTTTTACTTTTTTCGTAATAATAAATTAGTAAATGTAGTACATATTTTGACTTTTTCTAAAATTGCTAAAGTAAAAAGAAACTCAAAACGTACTGTAGTGAAGTGTAATAAATTTCAAACTATGCTCAGAATTTGTTGCTAGGTTACGTTTACGTTAGACCTAATGACGCAGCCGGGTTAACGGGCTTAGCCACCAGCTACTGCGTGTGCTAGCAGGCGTTACTAGATTATGCAAACGAGCGACACAATGCGCATTTCGAGAGCAAGACCTTCTGGATTGTTTTTGGCAAGAAAATACACTTTTATTTTAAATGAATTCAACAAACCTATCGTAACATGCCAATTGTGTAACGTTTGAAGCGAGTGACTGCCGAAAGTTTCTCAGCTTCAGAAAGCGCTCGCCATGTTTTGCACGGTTTTGTATTACTCCGCGTCGACCAATGAAAGCTACAGGATATTGCCTTTCTGTTTTAGCTTAAAATTTAGCCAATGAACATCGACTTACAGTGATACACCGCAGTAGCTTTCAAAAGCTACTGAAGTGTTATCACTGTAAGTCGGCTTTGATTGGGCGAATTTAGAACACAATCAAGTGAGCAAATTTGTGTCAGGGAAATTCTCATCGTAAAGCTTCTAGTTATTCAGTGTAGTGGCGGCGATTAACTGTTTTTAGTAAGGCTGTACCGAGCACATTTTTTCTGCCGAGCCAATCCCGAGCCGACCACTCAAAAAATGTTTGGTACCCCGAGTAGAACTGAGCCAAGCAGGCTAAATGCCAAGCAGGCTTCGAAACAACAAATATTTTCACTAAAACAGCACATTATCCTAGAAAGAACATTTTGCCGGCCCCCAGCCTGGCCGGCTAAAAATGGTTTCTTTTTGCCTAAAACATACTTAACCTGGTAATTTTAGCATTACATTCCTCGAATGTGATGTTCCCCTGGAGGTTTCTTCCGGTTTGTAGACGCCTGCTTGCATAGCCCACCGCACATGCGCGGCGCGGTCCTCCCATATAAAAGCGACAGCGCGCATTCATTCATTCATTCATTCATTTTACTCTCAATGTGTCAGGCGGTGACTCGAGAACGGAGGCAGGGCGGGAGTTAAGGTTAAGTATGTTTTAGGCAAAAAGAAGCCATTTTTAGCCGGCCAGGCTGGGGGCCGGCAAAATGTTCTTTCTTTATTGCCAAAACATCGTAACCTGGTAATTTTAGCATTACCAGTTGACCTCGTCAAAGTTGGTGGCGGGCACTGTCTGTACGAGCGCCCCAGGATGCAAGCAGGCTTTCCCCCATGAATTTTTCATCTGCAAAAGAAAAATTCGCACTTTATTCAGAACAAAATGGGCTAAACAGGAATTTGGTCTCTTTCGTGGGAATTGGTGGCCCTGAAAAGGACCGTTGTTTGAGGGTCTTGCTTCCTCCTGGATCTTGCTTCTGCTTCGTTCCGAGTGCTTAAGGGGGTCTTGACCACAGTTCTGGCTGCGACGATCGGTCCCAGCCGGTGTAGTCCGGATTCGTCCTTCGTCATGTCCCTTAGGCAGTGGGACGTGAAGGTGGATTGGTGGCGCCACGATGCTGCTGCTAGTGGTGTGGCATTGTGGTGGGCCCAAGGTGTGGAGATAGCCCGTACTTCGTGCGCCGATATCCTCATGCTCTTACTCAATCCGTGCTTGTCGTAAGCTGCTTCGATTGTTTTCTTGATCCAGCGTGACACCATGGCGGTTGTTGTTTCGCCGGTTTGGGGGTCCACTGGAAGGAAGAGTTGATTCCTGCCTCTCCGAATGTCTTCGTGTTGAGTGCGGGCTAGGTAGAAGCTGAGAGCTCTGACTGGGCAGAGGAGGCGTTCCGGTTCGTTCCCAGTGAGGTTTGAAAGGGCAGGGAATGTTATGGGTTTCGAAGGTTCGGATGGTTTTTGAGTTTTTGCTCTGAAGGACGCTCTTGGGAAGAGTGTGACTGATGAGAAATTTGGGCCGAAGATGCAGTATGCCGGGTCTGCCGAGAGGGCTTAAATCTCAGAAAATCTCAGACTTGCTGCCAGTGTTACGAGGAAGACAGTTTTGCGGGTCATAAGGTGGAGTGAGCTGTCTTGGGTTCATAT
Organism: Lithobius niger; assembly: GCA_023313725.1. Lineage (NCBI taxonomy): Eukaryota > Metazoa > Arthropoda > Chilopoda > Lithobiomorpha > Lithobiidae > Lithobius > Lithobius niger. The sequence goes on along the minus strand of JAHWFP010268225.1, from coordinate 46,928 downwards.
GGGTTCTCCATTAGTGATTGTAAGACGATGGAGAGGTCCCAGTCGGTGACGGAACATCTAGTGGTAGCTCGATCGTTTTCGTATGAGCGTAGTAGGGCAGGAATTCGGTAGTCTTCCAGTAGGGCAGTGCGACCGGCAGCTTTGAAGATGGAGTTTAATGCAGACCGATAGACGAGGATGGTGAAGCCTTTGAGTTTGTCGATGTTGAAGAGGTCACCGAAGAAGCTTAGGAGCTCGGGAAGAGAGGGGTTGAGTGGATTTGTGCGTTTTGTGATACACCAATTAATCCACTTTGACCAGTGGCTGTCATACATGCGGTTTGTTGATTCTCTGGTTGCTTCAGATGCGATGCGTTCAGCCTCTTCTTGATGAATGCCACCCTTTTTGAGGAGTTTGATGATAGTAGCCACGCGTGTAAGTTTAGGAGTGGGAGGTTCGGGTGTAGTTTTGTTCCCTTTTGTTGTGACAGAAGATCTGGTAGATGAGGGACACTTCTTGGAGTGTCGACTGTTAGTTTTAGGAGGAGCGGGAACCAGGCTGCCGACGGCCTGAGGGGGGCTATTAGGATGAATAGACCCTGGCTTAATTCGATAATCCGAAAAACTTGTGGAAGCAGTTTGAAGGGTGGAAATAGGTAGGCGAACAGGTTGTGCCATGGGAACGTGAGAGCGTCTACTGCTACTGCTGAGTCGTCCGGAATTGGGCTGATGTACTGGGGAAGTCTGGCATATTGCCTCGTGGCGAATAGGTCCAGCATTGGTCTGTCCCAGATGTTGAAGAGAGATTCGCAGATGGATTTCTTGAGGCACCATTCGCCTGTTGGTGATTTCAGGCGAGAGCGAGAATCTGCAATCACATTCCTGTTGCCTGGGACGTGAAGCAGTAGAAGGGTGATGTTGTGTGGGATGCACATATTGAAGATTTCCGTCATTAAGTTGTGGAGCAATCTTGATTTTGTTCCGCCTTCTTTCCGGATGTAGGCCAGGGCTGTTGTGTTGTCCGCCTGGATCTGTATGACCTTGTTTTTGATGAGTGGAAGGAAGTATCGGAGGGCTAGGAGGATTGCACGTAGCTCCAGTCCGTTGATATGGTCTTTGAGGGTGGCAGGCCACACACTGGAGATTTCCTGGTTGTTTAGGTGTGCTCCCCAGCTAGTGCTTGATGCATCCGTGAAGATTCGGTGGTCGGGTGGTGGTTCCTATAAAGGGACGGATTTCGACAGGTTTGTAACGTCGGACCACCAAAGGAGGGATTCGAAAGGGGAGTCTTTGTTAAGCGGGATCTGTCTGTCCGGATTGTTTTGGTTGATTGAGTGGTTGTCTATCCGGTAGTGATGGAATGGTCTTACCATCCACCGTCTGTAAGGGATCAGGTTGGCCATTGCGTCCATCTTTCCGATGAGGGAGTTCCTCTAGGAGTTCTGGGGACGGGGAGATTGAAGCCGAACGTAGGTCGAATGATGCTCCGAGGAACGTAAAGACTTGTTCTGGAACTGCTAGGTGACTTTGCTAGGTTTACGGCAAACCCCAGGCTGTACAGCAAGTTGATGGTTTTGTCCTTGTTGAGTTCCAATTGAGACGGGTCTGGGTTGTTGAGGGCCCAGTCGTCGAGATAGGCACTGGCTTGTAATTGTTGCTGGTGAAGGTTCGCCAAGATTGGCTTCAGACCTAGGGTGAAGATCCTTGGCGCTGCATTCAGGCCGAAGGGGAGGCAGCGGAATTTGAAGACTGTCTGGTCGTAGATGAAACGAAAGTAGTGGGTGATTGCAGAATGAAGGGCGATGTGAAGGTCAGCATCTTCCAGATCGATGGTGACTGTCCAGTCTCGTCCTGCATGAATGATTGTCGGATGGATTCTAGGGTCTCCATCTTGAAATGTTCGTTTTGGATGAACTTGTTGAGGGGTTTCATATTGAAAATTAGGCGTACGCCTCCCGATTTCTTTGGGCGGGTGAAGATCGAGCTGTAGAAGCCCGGCCCTGGGTTGGAGAGCTGTCGTACTGCGTTCTTCCGTAGCAACTCCGAAACTTCGTGCGACAGGGAAGCAGTCGTTTGGGGCAAGAAGTCCCATGGGGGCGATGGCGACAGTGGCGGTTGGTGTAGGAACGTCGGACGAAAGCCGTGTTTTATTATCGACAGGATTTCCAGGTTGGTGGTTAATTTTTGCCAGGCCGGGAGAAAATGGCGTAATCTGGCTCCGACCGGGAGGCCAGCCAGGTGCAAGGCATCATTGTTGATTTTTACGTTGCACTCTTCTACTCCCGGGGGATGAGAATCGGCTCCTACGGTCGGGGGTAGCGGCGCACTTCTGCTGGGAGCGTTGGCCGGGGCAGGAGCGAGGAGCGTCTGAACGAAAGGGCTGCTGGTTTCTTTATTGAGGAACGGCAGTGTCGTCCGGGCGGCTAGAAGATGATGCCGTGTTCTTGGGCCAGTCATTGGCGGGGCGGGAGTTGGCTTGTCTGTTCCATGAGAACAGGCGGTTTGAGGGTGTGGATTGCTTTTGTGACCTTGGTTTCCTTGAGACATCGAGATGAGGAGCGAGTGTCGGGATCTGTCCCCGAAAACGAGTTTCAGACTCGTGGATCGGTTGGTTTCTTAGACGATGTAGTGTGGAGAAGTTTAGGTTGTTTCCTGACGACAGGGCGATGTCGCGAAGGAGGGTGTTGTTGTTGAACAGTGCTCTTGTCGCCCAGTTCATGGCGTGGTAGGTGGAGAAGTTGGCCTTTTGGAAGAGTTGGGAAATCAGGGACGGCAAATTCTTGACTCTTCCGTAGGGTCGTCGGACAACAGCTTCTCACATAGGGCGTTGATAGCCGTGTGCAGGACGTCAGCTTGGGAGGCCGCCCGTAGGCTTTCCGTAGACATTTGTCGTTTTCGTACAGCACGAAGGTTGTAATGTCGGCCTTCTTGGGTATGGACATCGAAGTGCCGAATTCCATCTTGATTTCGCTGCAGATGAATTCGCATTCCGGATAGGTTTCGAAATTGCGGGGGTTTGTGGCGCCGTCTCCAAAGGATCTGAAGAAGCCGCTTTCACGGCCGAGACGAGGCATCGGGGGTTCCGTGTCGAGAAAAAGGGGATCGCCTTTGCCTAGAATGGAGCCTTCGTTGCGGAGTAGACACGTTAGGAGTGTTGTAGACTGACCCAGGAGGCAGCGGGGCTTGGCGTCCTTGTCCCTGGAGGCAAATCCAAGGCCTGTCGTTAGGCCATGGTTGATGACGGGAGCGTCCGGTACCTTTGAGGGCTTGAATAGGAAGCAGTCCGGGACCGTCTGTTCGACAGTCTTCAGAAGAGCTGCGAGCGACAGGGTGGCTTCGTCAGAAGTGTCGTCCGGGAACCTGATGCGTTTCTCGGCAGTAGGGGCGGGCGACAGCGGGTGGCGCGACGACAGTGTGTCGTCCGACATGCGCTTGGATGCCAAGGCCGGGGGGGGGGAGCGGCACGCCTGGGCCCTTCGTGGCTAGAAGTGGATGCGACCCAGTCATGGGTGCGGGCCTTCCGTACCGATGATGTGCAGGAGGGAGGTGGCATCGGGTTGACCTGTAGGTGGCGGACAGTGTCGTGTACGATTTCTCGTACGACACTGCGGCTGACGCTTAGGCCTATCCGGGAGGAGTTGGACGACAGGTCGAGCGGAGAGTTTCGTTCCGGAGAATGGGCGAGCGTCGCTCGGCGGAGGTTACGCTTGGCGGCCCGGTAGGAGTCTTTGGCGACTTAAAGGTCTTGTCGAAGCGACGACAGATCCAGTGGGGCGAGGAGCGTTGAGCGCTGGCCCGGGAGGAGTGGAGAGTCAGGCGATGCGACATCAGGCACTGCATCGGCGGATGTCGTACGGGTAGGCACGGCGAGGTCGAGGGCGGATGCCCAACGGCTGCCAAGATCGAAGTGAGCAAGAGCACGAGGACGAGCGGCGGTAAAAGTGTCGTCCATCTTCGGGAAGAATCCAATTTTCCAAACGACAGTCGGGGAACCGTGGAGCGAGGTGGCGTGGAGACACCTCTGGAGGAAAATGAATGCCGATAGTGTGCGCGCTGTCACTTTTACATGGGAGGACCGCGCCGCACATGCGCTGTGGGCTATGCAAGCAGGCGTCTACAAACCGGAAGAAACCTCCAGGGGAATATCACATTCGAGGAATGTAATGCTAAAATTACCAGGTTAAGATGTTTTGGCAATAAAGAAAGAACATTTTGCTGACCCCCAGTCAGGCCGGCTAAAAATGGTTTCTTTGTGCCTAAAACATACTTAACCTGATAATTTAGCATTACATTCCTCCCTGGAGGTTTCTTCTGCTGTGCAGCCGCCTGCTTGCATACCCCTGCTGCGCATGCGCGTGGCAGTCCTCCCTTATAAAAGCGACAGCGTGCCCGCTATCGGCATTCATTTTACTCTCAGTGTGTCAGGCGGTGACTCGAGAGGGGAGGCAGGGCGGGAGTAGTTTAAGTATGTTTTAGGCACAAAGAAACCATTTTTAGCCGGACTGACTGGGGGGCGGCAAAATGTTCTTTCTTTGTTGCCAAAACATCTTAACCTGATAATTTAGCATTATCAGCAGACCTCGTCAAAGTTTGGTGGCGGGCACTGCCCTGACGAGTGCCCCGGGATGCAAGCAGGCTGTCCCCCAAAAATTATTGAAAACTTCGCACTTTGTGCAGAACAGGTGAAGAACTTCGAAGTTTGGTTACTTGTCCTCTTCACTGGTTGGCTTGTTTCTAACGTGAATGTTTAGCTTCCATTGTGGTTGACTTGCTTCTGCTTCGTTCTGCGTGCTTAAGGGGAATTGACCACTGTACACGTTGTGACAGTAGGTCGCAGCCAGTGTAGTTTATTGCATGCACGCATTGCACGACCAATGCGTCAGGTTGTGTGAGGTGGAGGTTGATGGATTCCCTTAAGATGCTGGTGTGAGGATTTCTTCGGTCAGAAGGTTTTGTTGGCGGTTAATGAAGTGGAGATTCCCCTGGATGTTGTAAGTTACCATGGGAAAATAAACTCATGCGTGGTTCCATACGTTAGGATGCGAGTCAGTGATGAGAAGGGGGTGGTTTCTTCCTTCCCGTCAGTTTTTTTTTTTTGGACAACGGAAGGACTGGGGTGGTTGTTCTACGTCTAGTAGTCGATCAATTCAACTCAATCGAGTAGGGTAAGCAGAGTTGCAGAGGTCTTCGAAAACTTTGAAGAAGATCTTGTGTTGGTTTAAGTCAGGGCTGTAGCGGCGGACGCTACTACGGCTGAGGTGCTTGTAGCGCCCCCGACATCCTTGGTTGACGAGTACTTCTTTGCATCAGGTTACGTGGTTATTACGACTTTTTACGATAATAAACACAGCATGGGCTACAGTCCCGGCTTGGGGGATGGAACGTCGGTGTCATATTCTAGGCCTAACCTTAATGCTTCCGGTAATACACTGCCACCAACGGTGGATAAATTTAATTGCTTACCGAAGTATAAAGCTAAAATGGGCTACATAATAATTTACACTAGAAACAATTAATCTGCTAGGGAACGAACCTGAGGTTTAAAAACTCTTGGTTTTTATTTTAAAACATCAGAATGAAAAGAATAAACACTTTTAAATTTAAGTTCACTAGTTTAAGTCTTTACAAGTTTGCAAAAACAAATCGACAGAATTTACATTAGAAATTCACTTTTTTCAACAAGAACAACGAAGTTGATTCTTAAACACTTAGTTTAGACAAGAAAAAGCATTTTTATCTTGGGTTCCTATCCAGGAATACCCAGCAAGCTGAACCGCGTCCGCTAAGTTGCAACTATATTTGACAACTGTAGTTTTCAAGTCGTCCCACAGTTATTTTTCCTCGCGAGGATCAAACCGTCCCTTTGTTTACATTTAAGAAATGAACAAAGAATGAAACTGGCTTTTTAGAAAGAGATGCCTACTCTAACATTATGGTGGTAAAGACCAGCAATGCCGATAAGGCTTACCAACCATAAAGACTCGAAGCTAGAGGTTAATTTAAGTTAGACTATAAATTTAGAATTGGGGGGTCCTAAAGATAAACTTCTGACGTTAAACTAGTTACTTACAACCACTACCATTTTGCCCGGCATGGCAATCCCGGACGTGACATCTCCACTCCCGACCGGCGTGACGCTTCTAGGTTGAGAGATCTGTGAGCTGTGCTGTGGATGCTTTGGGCTGGGGGGTTTTTATGCTATGAACCGGAAGTTCGCGCGGACGGGCAGGAAAGCTGCGGGGGTCCGATTGGCTGAGGGCCAGGAGAACAATGGAAAGGGGGAGGAGAAGTCTGTATGGCAAAGGGTTTTGGTGTAGAGAATTAAAGCAAAACATATATACACAAAAATTCGTTTCCGGTGATTGCCGATATCTTTGTACTTTGGACTAATAGTAGCGTTTTGGGGGCAAAAGATTATTATTAATAAAGCATGAAAAGAATAAATAGATTAGCTTAGAGAATGCTATAACGCATTTAAGTTTGAGTAAAATAAATAACATCAAAGTTAAAGGACAGGTGACGATCGCTGTGGACATTTTTCATGAAAGTTGCTGCAGTTCAACATAAAAAAAAATATCACACTTACAAAGTTATCTGTACAATTAAGTATGAGGTTGAGTAACTTCGTAGAGGAAGCCCCTCCTATTAAACACTAAGCCAATGTTTTTGGGCTTTTTGCCCTAAAATAAAAGTAATGAAGATCGAGAGTACAAAGTACAAATTTACAATAATGGCGGCCATGATGAAGGAGCGCTGCGTTGGTTTTGGAGTGGTTTTCAAATGACAATATTGAGAGTTCAGGAGGGTTTTCTTGAAGTTTGGCTTCCTGAAGACTTGGGTAATGGGTCTGGCTATTAAATGGTTGAAAGATGGGCCGTTTCTGTCCATTAATAAAAATTTGGCTGATGGTTAAATACCGAGATCTTTTTGCGTTTTGGTGCGCTCAAGAAAAAAAAATTGTTCGTTGTAAAAACGAAGTTTTTTCGGCGGTCAGCGTTTACAGGGCGTTGGGTTTTCCTTGGAGCCAAATAGCCGAAGCGATTGGATGAGTGAAGGGCACCCGTCGGCCGAAGGGCTTGTATGATGAAGGATAGAATTTCCGTGTTGAGTTTCAGCCAGGCTGGGAAGAAGAGGCGAAGTCTTGCCCCGACTGGAAGGAAGGAGAGGCGGGAGGCGTCATGGTTTTAATGAGAGGGGCTCCTGCCCCCTGGTGACGAGCGGCGGCTGCGGCGGTCAGGAGTTGCGGCTCGTTCTTGTTGGTTGCGTTGGCCGGAGCGGCAGCGAAGGGGATCGGGCCGAGGGTTTCTCGGCTTGAAGTAGGAGTTAAGTTTCGACGGTGTTAAGCTGGGAAAAAGAGAAGTCTTGCGCCGTTTGAAAGGCAGGAATGGAGCTGCGGCGGTCAGGAGTTGCGGCTCGGTCCTGCTGGTTGCGGTGGCCGGAGCGGGAGCGAGGGGGGGTCGGGCCAAAAGGGCTGATGGTTCCTCGGCTGAAAGTAGGAGTTAACTTTTGGACGGATTTGCGGCGCTGTGCGGAGCAGGCAGGGGCCAGGCCACGGCGTTCGGGGGACTAGTGCAGGACCACCTCGGGCAAGGCAAAACCCGATGAAAGAGGACTTGGGACGGGGCTGGAATGGATGGCGATCCGGCGAGCCTGAAGGAAAGCCGCACAGACCATGGATGGAAAGTGGCACAATGTAGTGTAGTCGATGGTCACCTGGCATGGGCAGGCCGTCTAGGTGGCGGGCGGATGAAAGACAGGAGACGGGAAGGGGACAAACCGTCTGCGGGACCAATTCGATTGGTTAGTGGATGACGAAAGACGCGAGCACAGGTGGAGAGAGGAGCTCCCAGATGAGCGGTCTTTCATCTAGTTCAGGACGGTATCATAACCGGAAGGCGGACGATAGATGTGAAGCGGGGAAGAGGCTTTCAGCTGAACGGGCTTCCTTCTAGGACCAGGACGGCGTCTCGATTGTAAGGCGGACAGGGGACATGGAGCGGGAAAGGAGGTCCCAGGTTGACGGGCTATTTCCCTGGGACAGGACAGCACCCCAACGGTGAGGCGGGCGCGAGAAGTGAAGGCGGGGACGAAAGACGGGTAGTAGTTAAGGCCTGGTTCAACTGCCAGAAAGGCGGACGAAAGTCGAGTGGACGGGGTGAGAGCTGTAGGAACTAATTGTTCCCCGTCCTGGTGCAGGACACTGTGCAACAGCAAGGCGGACGAAAGACGAAGGAGCAGATCGAGCGGGGGGGGGGGGGGGGGGGGGAGTGCTTGGTTGACTTTCATCACGGTGGAGGGCAGCAACACCTGGGTGAAAGACGAGTGAGTGGGTAGAGCGAGGAACGGTGGCTTGGCAGATCTTCTCCATAGTGTAAAACGGCAACACCCGAGCGAGCGGGCAAAAGACGAGTGAGTGCATGGGGTGAAGAACGATGATTTGGCAGATATTCTCCACAGTGTACAGGTCTTCCTCCGTGGTGTAAGACGGCAACGCCCGAGCAAGCCGGGCGAAATACGCAAGGTGGTCGGAAAACAAGTGAGTGCGTGGAGCGGGGAACGACGGCTTGGCAGGTCTTTTCCGTGCTGTAAGACGGCAACACCCGAGCGAGGCAGGCAAAAGACGAGTGAGTGCGTAGAGCGAGGAGCGGTAGCTCGGCAGACCTTCTCCATAGTGTAAATGGCAACACCCGGGGAAGACGGGTGAAAGACGAGTTGCTTGGAGCGAGGAATGCTAGCTTGGTAGGCCTTCACCAGGGTGCGGGATGAAAACGTCCGTACAAGGCGGGTGAAAGACGAAGGAGTGCGTAGAGCGAGGAATGCAGGCTTGGCAGAACTTCGTCAAGGTTCAAAACGGCAACTCCCGGGCAAGGCAGGTGAAAGACGAGTTGCGTGAAGCGGGGAACGCTGGCTCGGTAGATCTTCATCATTGTGCGGGATAGAAACACCCAAACAGGGCGGGTGAAAGACGAACGAGCGTTAAGGAGCGAGGGATGCAGGCTTGGCCGACTTTCAGCAAGGTGCAGAACGGCAACATCTGGGAAAGGTGTAGACGATTGAGTGCATGGGGCAAGAAGTTCAGACTGGTTGGCCTTCCTTGTGAAATCGGCAGACCAAATCCAAGACGGACGAAAGACGGGAGCTTGCGAGATCTTCAACATAGTCGTGAGAGCTACGCCATCAGTGAGGCGGACGAAAGACAGCGAGGGAACCGGAGGCAGGGACCGTCGATGGGTGATCTAGTTCACACTGTTTCCACGGCTGGAATGGTGAGACGTGGAGCTTCAATGTCGTGGCGGGAGAGGCGAGAGGCCTGAGCAACAACGCAAATTCGACGGCGACATCCCGGCTATGGGCAGACCGGAGACGGACCGAAGAGTGGAGCGTGCGGTTAGCTACGGCATCAGTGAGGTGGACGAAAGACTGCGAGGGAGCAGGAGGCAGGGGCCGTCGATGGATGATCCAGTTCACAACTGCTTCCACGGCTGGGCTGGTGAGAAGTGGAGCTCCAACGTCTTGGCGGGAGAGGCAAGAGGGCTGAGCAACAAACCAGACTCGACATCAACGTCCCGGCTATGGGCAGACCGGAGACAGGCCGAAGAGTGTAGCGTGCGGTAACGGGACGGCAGCGCCTACGCCGCGTGTCGAAGAGTGGAACGGCTGAAAGACAGAAACAGCAGAGCTGGAATCTTCCATGGTGGCAGCAGGGCACAGGAGGGCGAACAGAAAGGCGGACGAAAGCCAGGGGTGGGATGCGGACAGGAGGCTTGATAGAAGGTGGCAACCCAGGAGCATCACGGTGGAAGTTCACAGGAAAAAACGGACGAAAGACGAGCAGGGCTAGAGTCAGCCAGATGTCTAGTAATGGAGTAGGCAGCAACTGAGGACTTGATTTTCGGTCGAGACATGGGGCCAGCCACGGTCGAGACAAGCAGCAGGAGGTGCAACCGGCTTCCAACTTGGTTCACTCAAAACGTGGGTTCTAGCCACGAGTGAAACGAGCAGCAGTGACAGCAACAGGTGACTTGATTTTCACTCGACATGTGGGGTAAGCCACGGTCGAGACTAGCAGCAAGAGATGCAGAAGGCTTCTGTCTTGGTTTACTGAAAACATGGGTTCTAGCCACGAGTGAGACGAGCAGCAGTGGACAGCAACAGGTGACTTGATTTCCACTCGAGGCAGAAAAACAGGAACAGCAGAGGGAATGCAGATGGCTTACAACCTGACTCTTCACTCAAAGCGTGGGTTTAAAGCCACGAATGAAACGAGCAGCAGCGTGGGACGGCAACTGGTGTCTTGATTTCCGCTCGAGACGAGGGATTAGCCACGGTCGAGACAATTAGAGCAAGAGGTGCAAACGGCGTCCGTCGAAAGAGACGAGCAGATGACTTCCAAGTTGACTCTTCACTCAAAGTGTGGTTATTAAGCCACGAATGAGACGAGCAGCAGTGTAGGACAGCAACTGTTGTCTTGATTTTCATTCGATACGTGGGGTGAGTCACGGGCGAGACAGCGGCAGGCGTGACGATGGCATCCAGCTTGGATCTTAACTCAAAACGTGGGTTTTAGCCACGAGTGAGACGAGTAGCAATGGACAGCAAGTGTTGGCTTGAATTTCGTTCGATACGCGGGGTGAGCTACGGTCGAGACAAACAGCAAGCGTGATGATGACAACCAGCTTGGTTCTTCACTCAAACGTGGAAATTAGCCACGAGTGAGACGAGTAGCGGTGGTTAGCAACTGTTGACTTGATCTTCACTCGATAATGGACAAGGTGGTGTATTCAAAGCATGGTAGCAAGTTCGATCGTTGTTGAAAACAATCGAAACCGAAACAGGAGTAAGGCGGGTCGCCTGCAATGCAGTACATCCGGGAACCTGCGACGGGAAGCAGCCGAAAGCAGGAGCTCCGTCGAGGCGTCGGCGGGAAGGGCGGGGGTCGGTGGAGGGAGTGTTTTCCGACTGAAAGTGAAAGCTGAAGGGACGCCGCAGTTGCGGGTGCAGCCGGCCGGAACGACGATGAGCGACCGAGCAGGGTTACGTCGGCAGCTTGCGTACGGACTTCAGCACATGCCAGTGATAATAGGCCGTTCGGCAACTCAGGCGTGTTTCCATCCAAAAGCCGAAAGCCGAAGGATGTCGCGGGTGCGAGTGCAGCTAGCCGAAACGGTGATGAGCGTTGGAAAAGGTTGACATCGACCGCTAGGGAGTCTTGAAGAAAGATGGGGAACACGGCGGCGTGGGGTCGGTAGACATGGACGCTGGAGAAAAATGAATGCCGATAGCAGACACGCTGTCGTTTTTATAAGGGAGGATTGCCACGCGCATGCGCAGCAGGGGTATGCAAGCAGGCGGCTGCACAGCAGAAGAAACCTCCAGGGGAACATCACATTCGAGGAATGTAATGCTAAATTATCAGGTTAAGATGTTTTGGCAGCAAAGAAAAAATATTTTTTTTAATAATTTAAAGTTTATAAGGTGAGTCGATAGTGAAATATGCTAAATACTCCGATTATGATCACCTAATTCCAATTCCAGCCAATCCACTAAACTCAACTCCCCCCCCCCCACTCAAGAAAAAAGTGGCATCATTTCAAAGTTCTTCCAAAGAATTTCATGGGGGGGGGGGAGGGGGAAAGAAGCGATTGGGGATATATATGGTTGGTCACACAAATTAATTACCTGGTTGGCTGCTTGGTCCTTTTTTTTCCCCGGTGCATTAGATTCCGCAGGATGTTTGTTATCAATCTGGCGTCGCATGTTTGTAAGTTCGTTGTCGCGTGCCAGACAGGCCTAGAGACGCGAGCCGCACCGCTCGGCTCGGTTAAATGGATGTAATTGCTTGGTATCCCTTTGGGTGTCTTTAACAGGCTCACGGGCCTGGGGAAACCGTGAACCACGACTCCAGGGGACCGTGGACCGAGACGTAAGTAAACATTGATCCGTGGACCTAATGTGGGGTTCAAGAGATGATGGCTAGGGTCACGTTAACAGAAGATGACAGGAGTTGTCAGCGAAAGTGAACTTTTCTTCACGCAACTGCGGTCCCCGTAGGTGTCCCTAGCAGACCCAAAAACTTGTGGGGATCGTGGACTGAGACCTGAAGGGGACCATTGTAAACGCGGTCTCGTATCAGACGCTCGTGGTGAGGACACCTCAACACCACCGAAGAAAAAACCTGAGGGCAGTATTCTTCCACACCAGAAGAACAATCGTCGTTATGGCAATTTCACTTTAAAACTGTAAATATTGTATATTATTCCTTTAGGCATAAAGCCAAAACACTTTCCAGCTTAGTTATATTTTAGATGTTGAAAACACACGATATTTTTTATTTGTAACAGGGGACGACTTTGTTTATTCATGAAAAATGTCCGACGTTCAAACCACTGTAAAAACTAACCTAACCTGCGTTATAGCCTTTTTAAAACTAGATGGTACATTTAATCTTTTGATTTTTGCACTTAATGCATTTTGGTAAACTTAACTTCTTGCCATGAACCCTACCGGAGCTCAACCTTTTATGTATATTTTTATAGGATTTCCATCCAAACTCCGACCGTAGCAATCCTCTAAAAACAAACTAGCTTTCCTTCGATAAAATCATGCTTTGTAAATGGCAGTTTGATTCCCAAAGTCAAATATTTATTCTGTGCATTACACTTCGTTCCCCCCCCCCCCTTCCTTCAATAGTTGCGATGCATAACATCGTAGTTTTATTTTATAGGCCTAAAAATTCACGTTATGAGTTTCAAACTCACTTGCACTCAAAAGCCAGACCTATAACGTTTCCAAGTCGGCAATTCTCTTTGTCAATTCAGCCTCCGCAATTCCCGCCCAACCAAAACACTGCATTCAATTTCCCTTCCAACCAGAGCGCTCAGCTACCCTAGCCGTCCGCACCGTCATGCCAACTTCCGGTAGTGACAGCTCGGCCGATTTTGGTCAGTCTCTCCTCCTCCAGATGTCCACCTCTTCCCCGCCCCCCCCCCCCCCCCCCCTCCATCGCTCTCCTACAGGTCCGCGCTAACCCTCTTCCTGCCTGCTAAGCAGAAGGCATAAAAACCCAGACCCAGTAGAGTTTCGTTAGCACAGCTCAGGATTCTCAAAGCTAGAGGTCGCTACGCCGGTCGGGAGTGGAGATGCCGCGGTCCGATTGTTGCCATGCCGGGCAAAGGTAGTTGGTTCGTATGTAACTTAGTTTAGATTGAAATTTTATCTTTTGGACTTACACGTCAAAATTTATAGTCTAACTTTAAACTTAACCTTTTAGCTTTTAACTTAACCTTTATGGTGCGTCAAGCCAAACGGCATTTCGGACGTTGACGGCCATAACTTAAGGGTTCACGGTCCCTTACTAAAAACCAGCTTTCATTTTTATCGTTTCTTTAAATGTAGTTTAATGTAAACAAAGGACGGTTTGATCTTCGTGGGTGTTCCATTGATTAAACGCTCGGATCGACTTTATATGTAGCTGCGGCTTCTGTAATTTAAGGGGTTGACTTATCAACAGCAACTCTAGGAGGTTTAATGCTTTGCTAATACACGTTGAAACATAACTGTAAAACAGGTCTACTATTACTACACAGCCGAGGCTGTTCGTAATTTAGAGGGCTCTTTTGCGAAATCCCCTTGTGCCTAAAAACTCACTGTTTCTAATTTGAAATTGTTTTGTGAACATAGCGTTGTTCAAGTTTGAATTTAATGTAAATTCCCCATGTCATTTATTTAACCTAAACTAGGTGTAAATTTTACCAAATGTAAAGTGCAATATTTTTCTCATGTTTGTTTAAAATAAAAACCAGGAGTTTTTTTAACGTCCTACGGTTTATTCGCTCGTTATTTGCTAGAAGTTAATAGGTAAGACAATTCTCTTCAAGTTTAACTTAGCTAGCCTAATCCACCTTGGTGGCAGCGTTACCCACTATTTATTCACTAGTTAGGTCTTAGATTAGGACTTCAATGCTCCATTCCCTACATCGGGGGGACAGTAGCAGTTGTGCTGTTTAACCGAAAAAGTATTCGAAAGCTACACGGAGTGAAAGATAGTAAGATCCAGTTACACCAGGCGACCGGCGATGCTACAAGCACCTACCCCGTCGTAGCACCCGCCGTTACACCATAGATCCAAACCAAATGTTGATTCGTGGACCGAATGGAGAATCCAAGAGATAACAGCTAGGTTCATGTCAACAAGAGACAGGAGACAAGGGGCAGGCGTTACCGACGAATAAAAAGGTTTCTTTACGTAGCTGTGGTCGCCGAGACTGTTCCTAACAGGCCCAAGGACCTGGGGGACCGAAGAATAAGACTCGAGGGGGACTGTGGCTTTGTAAACGAGTGCCGCCGAAAAACGCTCGTTTTTCGAAACATGCAATTTTTTTTTCTTGAGCGCCCAAATACCTCGATTAGGACAATCTCGCCGTTTTTTTAATAATGGACCAAATCGGTCAAAATTTTCAACATCAATAGCCTGTCCTAATACAAACCTCTTGGGAAGCCCAAATCCAGACTTTCCATCTAGAAGATCCTCAAATCTACATTTGCAGATCGACCAAAACCAACAGCAGCGCTCCTTCTCCTGGCCGCCATTATTAAAACTTGTATTTATGTATTTTGATTTTATCACTCCTATTTTCGGGCATAAAGCCCACAAACACTAGCTTAGTTGCATTTAGGAGGGGCTTCCTCTGCGAAGGTACTAAACCTCGATCTTATGTACGGAACACTATTTTTAAAGTGTGAGATTTTTTATTGTGTTTGAACGATCGCAACTACTATGAAAAATTTCCACTTAGATCAAACATTGTCCTTTAACTTTCAGGTTAAACCTCCAATTTAACTTCATGCGTTTTAGCATAAAACTAAGCTAGACTACTTATTCATTTATTTAGCCTTTTATAATAATCTTTTGGCCCCAGAAACGCTGCCATTAGTCCACGTAATTAGACATCGGCATTCTACCGGACACGAATTTTAGCGTATATTATGTTTATTTTAGTTCTCCTCTCAGCCCGACTGGACCCATCCAAATGCTACTGCTAGCTTGATATACTATTAAACTAAAAGAATTCTTAAAAAGATCTGTTTCCAAGCAATTCCGTAAGTCAAACTGTACAAAAACTCTGAATCCTCAATTTCACCCCCCTCCCCAGCCAAAACTAGTTGTGGTGTATAACACTGCAGTTTACAGTTAAAGCTTATAAAATTTAATAGTAATGCTTTCTGCATTACCCAAAGCCAAGTATTAAGCTTTAACCAGAGCCTGTTCACGTTGCAAACATGTAAATATGAATTCCATTGCCAATAATTCAAAGTAAAGGCCTATTTCCCAAAGTTCAATTGAGTAAAACTCAAACAGGCCTGTCTTTTCCATCCCTACTCCTTCAACTAGCTGGTTTTTAGAAAGGGACCGTGAACCCTGACGTTATGGGGGTGGGCGGGGGGCCATTAATGCAGATCATGGTACCACCACCATAAATTCCCAAAGCTTAAGGCTAGATATTAAGTTTAGAACTATAATTTCGAATGGGGTTTCCAAAAGTTAAACTTTCTAAGTTAATACTAGTTATACGAACCAACTACATTTGCCCGGCATGGCAACATTCGGACGGGACATTTCCTATACCGACTGGCATAGTTACCTCTGGCTTTGAGATCTGCTGAGCGTGTGCTAACGAATGCCTGCTGGGGCTGGGGTTTACACATTACCGGAAGTTGGCGCGGACGCCGAGGATAGCTACGGAGGCCTGATTGGCTGAGGGCCTTGAGAACAATAGAAAAGTCGGCAGCGCAAAGGATTTTTCGCTTGGCACCGTTTGAAGGAATAACTATGGACTGCGTGATAAAGAGAGGCCGGTAGAGTTAAACTCATTGTTTGGAACGTGAATAAGGCCTTTAATTACTACGGATGGTTTTCTTATTTGACCACGATGTTAAGCATCGCGACTATTGAAGGAATGATCTCAATAAATTCCATTATTAACATTGGGGAGCCAGGTTTACTTTGGGAAATGGGTTGCCAAGTCGGTTTTGCTAGGAACAACTACGGGAAATTAGAAAAGACGTGTACGGGAAAATACGCAGGATAAAATGTTGCCTAAGCTCCGGTAGTTGGGATGGCAAAAGATTACGTTAAATATTTCATAAAAGCAAAGTTTAAAAGTACCAGCAAGATGCTAAAACGCATTTAAATAGTTTCAATCATTATTTGCAGCCGCAATCATTGTTTTGGCAGTTGGAAATTTCTCAAAAGTATTTAAGATCGTCACCGTAAATAAACTTAAGAAATATCAAAACAAAGTATCTGTACATTTATTAGGGAAGTTAAGTACCTTCGTAGAGGAAGCTCCTCCCTCTAAAACACTAAACTAATGTTTTCGGCTTTATGCCTAAGTAAAAATAAAAGCAAATACAAATTTATACAAGTGGCGAAAATGGCGTCTCGTGCGCTACGGTGATTTTACGGCATCAGATTCGTGCGTTTTTCTTAAGGATGCTGTGAAAGTTCTAGAAGGAATTTTCGTGTTCTGTTTGCGGGGGAAAACAGATAAAGTTCATGGCTATTAAGAGCTGTTTAGATGAGACGGATTGGTCCATTTTCTTGGAAGGTACAGGCGTTTGACTTTCGGGGTTTTTCACGGCTGGGGAGCCGAAAAAAAAAAGTGTTCGTTGCCGTAAACGAAGTTTTACCCTCAGGTTTTTGATGGTTTGAGGCGAGGTCTCCTCTCAAATCTAGTGAAGAACGGGCCTTCTTTACAGCTCCCCACCAAGGAGATTCTATTTGGGGTTTCTGTTGAACTCCACAATAGAAGCTAAAACAGAAAGGTTAGTGCACACAAGATATGCCAATAACTTGAACTGCCAAGTACTGTAATCTAAATTGCAAAAATACACTGTATAACTGCATCTGGTTGAGAAATACATCTCCAGTTTGAGGAAATACACCTCCAGGGGATACTTAGTCCTATCCTAGGATCGTTTTACAAGGTTTAAAAGGAACACTGATTTTGCAAAAATTAAAATCGCCGTTTTATATTTTTGGGGGACTAACGTTTTTGTGGCTTAATTAATTTTAAAGCAAAGTTAAAATACAAAAATTAAAAACACTGTTTTTTTGCAACCACTAGCTTAATACTGTCCGCGCTGCTTCTGTGCAGGAAAATCGTACAAGTATTCAGAGAGTGGGGCAAAAATTACAAATATCAAGAAACACACTAGAAATACAAAGTTAATTTTGTTGTTTCGTTATAACAAGTAAATGAGGCCGTCTATTGCTCTGGTAATACGTCCTGTACGGATTCTCCCTCTGCTCAAGTCTAGTCATTTTTTTTTATCTGGGATGACTGCGAAATTAACCCTCTGCCGCATTTCAATTAACCTAGACTGCGATAGTTGTTAGAAAATTGAATACTACAGGTGCGCCGTAAACGACCAGCTCTATTTACTGTTAAACTACTCCCACTAGAATGGTGTAAGGTTACCAAACAACTTCTACATAAAAATAGTACACTGGGAGGTTTGTGGATAAAAACCAACAACCTTCTAAACAGGGATATCCTTTTTCTCCCAGGGGTAGACTGATAGTTTTTTTTATAAAGAAAACCATTTCGTATAAAACTTAAAGAAGGGCCAACCGGGAACAAGTTGCAACCCCCGTAGAATACTCCTAATGAATATTATTAAACGTGTCGTACAATCTTTGTAATTATCCTTCCCCAGAGGAAGGCGTTGATAATGACAAAAAGAGCAAGCCATGGCACTTAAAATTTAGGTGTGAAGTCCAAAACAGGGATTAACTGGAAGTTGCTTAAGGGTGAGCTTCCAACAGACCAAAATGTCAAAATAGAGACACAAATTTAATTTTCAGTCAATTTTTACTGAAAACAAAAATGTTTGAACAACTTCACTGTTTAAACAAAATACCGGCTAAGTGTGTCGGCATTGACATGTTTCTTTCCAGGTTTATAACGAACTGTATAGTCGTAGTCTTGTAGGGCAAGGCTCCACCTAAGCAATCTGGGATTTTTGCGAGACATTTGCTTGAGGTTTAACCGTTAAGTTTAAAGGACTATGTTTGATCTAAGTGGAAATTTTTCATAGTAGTTGCGATCGTTCAAACACAATAAAAAATATCATACTTTAAAAATAGTTGTCTGTACATGAGATCGAGGTTTCGTACCTTTGCAGAGAAGCCCCTCCTAAATGCAACTAAGCTAGTATTTTGTGGGTTTTATGCTCGAAAATAGGAGTCATAAAATCAAAATGACATAAATACAAGTTTCAACAATGGCGGCCATGATGAAGGAGCGATGCTGTTGGTTTTGGGCGATCTTCAAATGTAGATTTGAGGATCTTCTAGATGGAAAGTTCGAATTTGGGCTTACCCAAGAGGCTTGTATTAGGACAGGCTATTGATGTTGAAAAGTTTGACCGATTTGGTTCATTATTGAAAAAACGGCGGGATTGTCCTAATCGAGGCATTTGGGCGCTCCAAGGAAAAAAAAAATTGCAAGTTTCGAAAAACAAGATTGAGTTTTTCGGCGGTCCACGTTTACATCGGTGAGGTTTTAATTAAAGTTTGTGATCAGCTAACAGATGCTCAAATGCAGGACTACGACATAGTCAAAAGTAAATTACTTGCCCGTTTTGTACAGACTAACAGACTAAAGAGTCTTAGCAAACGCAATTTCGTTCCGTTATAAAATAACACTACCAAGTTCGCAAAAATTCACAACTCGGACTCCTTCATCAGGCCTTGAGGATTTTCTGCTTTCTACATCAACAACATCGTTGTTTACTTCGTTGTTTACTTCGTTGTTCACTACGTCGTCTGCTTTGCACACTTTTGCATTCGAATTCGGCCGCGACCGCAGCCTCCCGTATTTATTGGGCTGCATGCGCTGTGCACTCTTGAGTCCCCATTGATGGTTCAACCGCTCGTTGAGTTCTCTTCCTACTACTAGGTGTGTAACTCTACACAGAGTTACACACAGAGTTACACACCTAGTAGGAAGAGAACTCAGCGAGCGGTTGAACCATCAATGGGGCCTCACGAGTGCACAGCGCATGCAGCCCAATGCGTCATTAGTCATTAGGATATAGGTTCTCCCCCACCTAGCCCGTTAGTTCCGGCGACGGTGCGTTGACTGCAAGGCAGATATAAAAGCGTTAGCTTCGAGCGAGGCACGGAGCTTTAATTCCAATCTGCCTTTTAATTCCAATCTGCCCAATGCGCATGCTGCGGTCGCGGCCGAATTCGAATGCAAAAGTGTGCAAAGCAGACGACGTAGTGAACAACGAAGTAAACAACGATGTTGTTGATGTAGAAAGCAGAAAAATCCTCAAGGCCTGATGAAGATATCTGGGTGGTATCGAAAATTTGTTGGACTAAGCGCGAAAATGATTTTCTATATAAAAAGCCGTCTGTCTTACCTCTGAGTACAAAAGGTTAACTCTGTCATTAGAAGGTTGTTGGTTTTTATCCACAAACCTCCCAGTGATTATATTGTTGTATTTAAGTTATGGGTCATACCTCAAGCCCCTCAGTGACATAATCACCATGTAAACAAGTTGTTTGGTAACCTTAAACCATCCCAATGGGAGTAGTTTAACAGTAAATAGAGCTGGTCATTTTATGGGTACCCATAGTATTAGATTTTCCAATCCCTATCGCAGCGGCTACGTTAATTGAAATGCGGCAGAGGGTTACTATCGCAGTCGTCCCAGATAAAAAAAACAACTATACTTGAGCAGAGGCAGATACCGTACGGGACATATTACCAGAGCAGTAGATGGCCTCGTTTACTTGTTATAACAAAACAACAAAACTTAACTTTGTACTTTTACGTTAAAACTAGTGTGTTTCTCGATAAATGTCTTTTTGCCCCATTTTTAAATACTTGTACGATACCCCTGCACCAAGCAGCGCGGACAGTATTTAGTTAATGGTTGCAAAAACAGTAAATTTTTTTCTTGTAACTTTTAATTTACTTGAAGTTTTCTTAGCCACAAAAACGTTGGTCCCACAAAAATACAAGACGGCAAAGTCAACAATTATGTAAACAGTGTATTTTATTTCATGTCAATTTTTTTTTTTAATGGCGGTCTTGTTCTTGCATATCTTGTGTGCACTAACCCTTTTATTACAGCTTTTATTCCGAGTTCTCAGGAACTCCGAATAAAATCCTGCGTTTGGGGGCGTGTAAACGTGGACCGCCAAAAAACTCTCGTTTTCCAAACAAGGAATTTTTTTTTCTTTGAGCGCCCAAATGCCTCGATTATGTAAATCTTGCCGTTTTTTCAATAATGGTCCAAATCGGTCAAACTCTTCGACATTTAATAGACAGCCCTATTATCTACCTCTTGGGGGAACCCAAATCCGAACTTCCCATCCAGAAGATCCTCAAATCTACATTTGAAAATCGCCCAAAACCAACCACAGCGCTCCTTCATCATGGCCGCCATTATTGAAGATTTATACTCATGTATTTTGATTTTATCCTTTCTAATTTCGGGCAAAAAGCCCACCAACACTAGCTTAGTTGCATTTTAGGAGGGGCTTCCTCTGCTAATACACTTAACCTCACATACATGTACAGACAACCATTTGAAGTGTGATATTTTTTATTGTGTTTGTCGGCCGCAATCCTTATGAAAAATTTCCACAACGATCGATTTTATCTTTTAACTTAAACGTTAAACGTTCCAATTAACTTGATGCGTTATAGCATCTAACTGAGCTAGTTTATTTAACTGCATTTATGCTTTTATTATACTCTTTTACCCCCAGAAACGCTACCATATGTCCAACGTAATTCGACATCGGCATTCTACCGGACACGAATTTTAAGTGTATATATGTTTTAGTTCTCCTCTAAACCGACTGAGACCTACCAAATACTACTACTAGCTTATTCTACTATTAAAACCAAAAGATATTTATAAAAGATCTGTTCCAAAGCAAATCCGAAAGTCAAACTGTGCAAAAACTTCGAATCCTCAATTCTCCCCCCCCCCCCCCCGCCAAAACTAGTTGTGGTGTATAACACTGCAGTTTTCAGTTAAAGCTTATTAAATTAATAGTAATGCTTTCTGCATTACCCAAAGCCAAGTATTAAGCTTTAACCAGAGCCTATTCGCGTTGCAAACATGTAAATATTCATTCCATAGTCAATATTTCAAAGTAAAGGCCTATTTCCCAACGTTCACTTGAGTAAAACTCAAACAGGCCTATCTTTACATGTCCCTACTCCTTCAAACGGCTCTGCACCCAGTCCCTTTGTTCAACCGACTTCTCCTCCCTCTTTCCATTGTTCTCAAGGCCCTCAGCCAACCAGATCCCCGTAGCTCTCCTGCCCGTCCGCGCCAACTTCCGGTTTCGAGCATAAAAACCCCCACCCCCAAACACAGCCCTGAGCGCTGCTCAGGTGAGCACAGCTCACAGATCTCTCAAGCTAGAAGGGTCACGCCAGTCGGGAGTGGAGACGCCGTGTCCGTAGGATGCCATGTCGGGCAAAATGGCAGTGGTTCGCATGTTGTAGTTTAGCTTTTAAAAGTTTAGTTAAGGACCCCCATATTCTAAATGTCTAGTTTAAATGTAAACTTAAACCTCTAGCTTAGAGAAAATTATGGTGGTGACGCCTTAAGCGGCATATTAGTTCTCTCACCCCATAACGTCAGAGTGGTTCTCTTACTAAAAACCAACTTTTCCAGTTTATTTTAAATGGATTTTTAACTTATACTAAATGACGGTTTGATCTTTGTGGAAGTCAAAGGAAACATACTGATGCGTAAGTATAAAATTACCGGGCTTTTTATTTCTTAGAACAGTTTCTGCGGGAACTAAAGAGAGGTTGATCTTTTGTACTTGGAAAACTCAGAAACATAACTGTGGACGGTTGATCGTGTATGAAACATACTGTCAGATAGACTTTAATCAGTTGCGGCTATTTAGTCTTGCGGGTGTCTCCGGGAGCACCTAGTATTACTTTTTCTAACGTGAAAATTTAAACTTTATTCCAAATACAAGTGTTGATTGGTCTGAAAAATGTGAATTACAAAAAATTGTAAATTCAACTTGTTGCTTTTAAATAACTGGTATTCAAAAGCTTTTGGAAGCGAACTATGATGTAAAGTGTTATTTGATTCTGTTGCATAAATAAAACCACGAGTTTTAAGCTTCAGCCCGTTTGCTAGATTGATTAATTGTCTTTTAGTGTAAAATAAATATGTAGCCCATCATTTAATTTTAGCTATTTTAAACAGTTAAATCCACCATTGGTGGAAGTGATTACCACCAGTATTAAGGTTAGGCCCCTTTAATTAGGACCGGCGCTCCATCCTCCATGCTGGGACAGTTGCCCATGCTGTGTTAATGAACGTAAAAAGTCGTCGTAAACTCCACGTACACCAGGGAAACCGGGGGCGTTACAAGCACCTAAGCCGTCGTAGCGTCCGCCGTTACAAGGAGGATGGCTCGTAGCTGGTGTTTCGGCTGACATGATGGATATGGGATCCCCCTTCCAAAGTGAGACCCTTTACAGAAAGGCTCATATTCGATCCTCTGGCCTTTCTTGGTAAGTTTAACATCCAAGTAAGGGATGCTACTATCGACCTCCTCTTCATGAGTAAATTGGATGCTGGCGTTCCACCCATTGAGCTCATCCAACACTAGGGGGATTTCATCTTGTTTGGGAGAAGCCACTGCATCATCAACGAACCTTCTCCAGATCATCATGGAAGGGAACTCCTTGGTGATGTGTTCATCCAAAAACTGTAAGACCATTTCGGCCAGCACGGGTGAGCAAGAGTACCCCATCGGGGTACCTCGAACTTGATGGAAGGTCTTATGCTGGAACGTTACATAAATGAAAGACAGTATGCATTTCAAAAGTTCCCTGTTCACCTTGTGTTCGTCCTCGTCTAGCTTCACTCGAGCAGCAGATAGATCAAGAACTTCCATCAGTAGCCGATGGGGGATGCTTGGAAATAATGAGATTACATCACACGAAACAAGTGGTTGGTTCTTATCAAGTTGGATTGTGTCAAGTTCGTCGAGTAGCTCTTGGGTGTTTTTAAGTTTGCACTTTCCCCAAATGTATCGATCGAGCCTCTTCGTCAGCCACCAGTCTACTCGCTTGATGTGCGTGTTCTTAGCAGACGTAATGAGCCGCATGGGGCATCCCTGCTTATGGGTCTTGATTTGGGCAAAAATATGGGGAAGAGTCGAACCATCATGCTGGGATAAGGCAATTCTCTGGTCCCTGTCAATCAGTTTTTGGCTCTCCAGGTTTCTGAGCTTGGATTCAATTTGATTCTCAACGCTGCGTCCCATATTGTATCTTATTTCCTAGTACATACCAGATTTTTCAATTTCCTCGAACACTCCTTTATGATAGTCCTGAGTGTTCATTACCACAGTAGCATTGGTCTTGTCAGAACAGACAATGGTGATGTCAGGGTTGTTTTTCAATGCTTTTCAGGGCTTGCCACTGGGCTTTGGAAAGGTTTGAAGGACCACATTGGGGTTTCTTGAGCACAGAGGAAGAAAGTTGGTGCACATCTTCAGGTGTCAAACTAAACCGTGAGAGTATCACTTGCAAAACTGCAGTCAGATTGGCGAGAAGGTGGGTGTCCCATGGTGAAGTGGACGGCACAAACTTTGGGTCGAGCGTGAGTACCGAGAGCTCAGATTCGGTCAGCGTTAAGGACGAGAGATTGATGACTGCGGGACTAGGGATAGGGATGGGGGGTGTGTGGGATGCCTTCGCGAGGGAGGGGGAGGTGCACGAGGTGCGGGTGGGGGTTGAGCTCGTCTGGTGGATCGGGGCTCAGGGCGAAGGTGAGCAAGGGAGGGGGAGGAGGGAGGAACACAAGGGTAAGAGGTAGAAGACGAGAGAGCAGCGGTATTGGGGGAAGGGGCTGTGGGAGAGGCGGGTGGACCACTGGGAGCTGACGGAGGTGGTGAGAGAAGCAGATGGGAAGGATTAGTGAGTAGTGAACGAAGGGGAGGGAGGAGAGGGGGTGGGAGCAGTGGAAGAGAGGGAGGTAGCAGTGGGAGAAGAGGAGGGAGCAGTGGAGTAGAGGAAGTGGGCAGAAAGCGAGGGAGCGGTATGGGAGAGGGAGGGAACAGTAGGGGAGAGGGAGGG